>VIAB01001663.1:86230-98044 GCA_009801035.1 Oophaga pumilio | reverse complement strand
CAGTAGACCCATATAGTTAAGATGGCGGCAACACAGGTGCAAGAGTACCAATGAGACAACTGCTCACAGCCTACCAATCTATGGAGGGGGCAGTTGCTTGGTATATTAATGCATAATGAAGTTTTGTGTGCAGCGCTGTTCACACAATGGAAATGCACAGCATCCAGGTTATCAGCCTATTAGTGACGCCCTTCTATTAGATCAGGCGGATTGCCCAGCGCTATCCAAATGCATCCCATGTGAACAGACACCATAGTTTACAAGACCGAATGGGCCCAATTGCACCCTGAAAAAAAGTGCAAAAACCACATATAAAAATATGTGCCTGTGCATTTCCATTGTGATCTACATTGTCCTTCTTCCATACAATACACCAGCTCCATTCTGAGAGTTAGTCTGCGTGTTGTTTCCAGCATCGCTACCGCAAGTGAAATGGGGGGATGTTCTAATTGCCTGCATTTTCTTAAAGGTAGGGTTCTTCGGGTGGACGCTGTGACATCTGCCCACTGCAGGTCTGAACTGCAGGTAAGACAGCACCCCGAGAAACCCCAAGTCCCTTTACCCCTATACAGGGACCTGGAATTACAGCGAAGCCCAGGGGGTAGCTGCCTATGAGAGCAGTGGACCGGAGTAGGAAGGACACTAGGAAGGGAATAAAAAGCGAGACCAAATGCGTAGTCAGAAGTCCAAGGGTCAGTAGAAGGGTCAGAAATTCAGGCTAAAGTTAAAGTCAAAACCAGGCGGGCAGCAGAGGTACAAAATCGGCAGGCAGTAGAACAGTCAGAAATCCAGGCAAAGGTCAGAAATACAATAGCAAAACAAACTAGCACACTGGGGAAACCAAGACTATATCTGCGGCCTGCAAGCCAGGCTCCAAGGCATTTGAAGGGCATGGCAACCTCTCACAGGCTCACAGTCTGATGACCTCATCTGGACCGCCCCAGAACCAGGCCAGATGGTGATGCATGACTGACACCAACCACTTCACCTCTGACAGAAGAGTGAAATCTACACCCACCAGACGCCTGCGCAGGGACCCCTTCTCTGTCGCCAACATTACCCACAGGCGAAACATTGCGATGCGCAGCGACACAGGCCGGCGTCAAAGGAGCGGAACCATATGAGGATATCGCTCTCCTATCACCGGCACCACCAGCCGAAGGAGTCCGGCGCCTCCCAGCGGCCGAGGCAGGAACACCAGCCACTGAATCCAACGGCGACGTGACAGACGCATTATATACCGATCCCCATACCGGGAGCCTTTAGCTAAGACAGTCCCGAGGCCGCTCGTTGAGACAATGCTCCCTGTTTGTACTCACAGCAAGGTACTATCTTCTTTCTAAGGTCCCCCGTTTTTGCTGGACCATACTTTTCCCAGACTTCTAAGCCTTTTCTTTATGCAGGGATCCCCAAATGCCTGTGCTGTCCTGCCAAATCTGCAATTGCATCTTACATGCTGAGCCTTGTAGTTCAACACATGCTGTATTCTGCTGTCTCCACCTTCTGTGCACACAGTATGCTCTCCACTCTGCCCACTGAACTCTCTCTAAACATTATGTGCTGTTCCTCTTAACTAATCTAGCCCCTCCCAACTTGTGAGCTATCATTATTCTACCATATTTTTCAAACTATAAGACACACTTTTTTCCTCCAAAAATGTGGAGGAAAATGGGAGGGTGCGTCTTATAGTCCAGATGTTCCTGCTCTGACTGTGGATGGAGAGGTGGGGGAGCTGCAGTGGCGGAGCAGGGGGTCACAAGAGGCAGTAGCCAGCTGCTGCGGCTAACTCCAGTGCCTGCTGCTAAAGAGAAATGAATATTCCATGGGCGTGGAGGGCAATGAATATTCATTTCTCTTTAATAGCTGACACGCTGTTAACCTCAGCAGCTGGCTTCCTGCAGCTGCCAGGTGATCACATGTGCCTGCTACTTAAGGAAATGTATATTCACTGCTCTCCACTTCCATATGTGTGGAGAACAGTGAATATTCATTACCCGTAGTCGCGGGCTCATGTGAACGCCCGGCAGCTGCAGAAAGCCTGCGGCTGCGGCTAACACTGTGCCCGCTATTAAAGATCAGTGAACATTCACTGCTCCACACGCCTTTAGTCCCGACGTGGGGAGCAATGAGTATTCCGGGAGCTGTCCTCTGCTTGCAAACAGCGCATGACATCACTGTCATGCGCTGCTTACAAGCATAAATCAGCTACTGGCATCGGAACTAGACACTGCGAGGGAGCGCTGGGAAGGTAGGTATAATGTTTTTTTATTTTTAATGTTTTTCTGATGGGGCCATGCATACCAGGATGGGGATGGGGTCATGCATACCAGGATATGGATGAGTCGGCCATGCCTACCAGGCTAGGGATGAGGGACCTTGCTTACCAGGCTAGGGATGAGGGGGCAATGCATACCAGGCTAGGGTTGAGGGGGCCATGCATACCAGAATAGGGATGAGGAGGCCATGCATACCAGGATAGGGAGGAAGAGGCCATGCATACCAGGATAGGGATGAGGGGACCATTCATACCAGTATAGGGATGAGGAGGCCATGCACACCAGGATGGGGATGGGGCCTTGCATACCAGGATAGGTATGAGTGGACCATTCATATCAGTATAGGGATGAGGAGGCCATGCATACAAGGATGGGGATGAGGAGGTCATACATACCATGATAGAGATGAGGAGGCCATGCATACCAGGATAGGGTTAAGGAGGCCATGCATACCTGGATGGGGATGAAGGGACCATGCATACCAGGCTGGGGATGATGGGACCATGTATACCCAGATTGGAGAGATACTGTATGTATATCAGGATAGGGAATATTAGCACAGAATTGACCACATTTTTTGCTTCAATTTTTTTTTCTAATTTCCTCTTCTAAAACCAAGGTGCATCTTGTAGTCCGGTGCATCTTATAGTCCAAAAAGTATGGTGTGTACTTCCCTATGATTTGTACACTATATCCCTGTGTTTTGTAATGGTTCCCTAGTTGACAGACCTCCCCAATCCCCAGAGATGACTGAAGTCTTCTCTCTTTTTTTTCTTTTTTTTTCTCATTGACTCAACTTGACACCAGTCCACTAGGTTGGGACCATGGAACAAGTGTTCATGTCCCTTTAACTAGGGTGGTAGTCCCAACGCAGCAACAGGCTGCCAAAATCTGCACAAATAGGGATTCCTCCAGCCGTTGGAGCCGCTGGTTCTGACTGACCCTGCCATCTTCTGATAAAACATTGGAACTCTGTGGTAACAACAAGGCCTAACTAACATGGCCTTTCAGGAAAACCTGGGATAGCCCTGGAAGTGTCCATCATTTCATCTTCCTCTTCTCAGCCTCCCAGGTGGTAGGACATGAAGGCCGGTTCCACCTTCAAGGTTGGTCCTCAAGTCTTGCTCTTCCATGGTCGGCTTCAAGAAACGCAGTCCTTGAAATGAACACCTGCACAGACACATTGCCGGTCAGGGTGATGTTGGTTCCTGCACCTGCCACAGGAGGCACTTCAGCATAAGAGAGCTGTGCATCTTTGGCCCGAATGGGAGTCTGAGTCCCGCCGCCTCCTTGCAGCACCATGGTGCTTTCCTCTTCTGTTCCCTGTCTGTGAGCCCTAATGATTAGATGTGGCCCTGGTGTCAGTGCTGCTGCTCAAACTCGGCCTCCTCAACCCACTTTTTGACCTCTTCACTGGACGCGGGGCGAGTGACCCCCACTGCATACCAGCCTTTGCGGCACCATACCTTGCAAAAATTTACCTTTTTGCCTATGCACAGACTATACAGGTGGTACGGCAAGGTATTCCTGTTCACCATCGCTCTATTAACATATACTTCATCCCCACTCCCTTTTTCTTTGATGATGCCAAACCCCTTAATCTGACTGAAGTCAACAACCTGGCCCTCCATGCACTGCTCCTCGAATATAGCTCACTTCGGTCCTGCTAGCCATTCCCTGGCCAAGGCGTCAGCTCACATACAGTCCTTGACTATGTCCGGAAGCTCCCACGGCCACTGGAACTCTACGGAAGCCTGCCTCTTAGGGATAGGGGGATCCCACTGTTCTTGTTCCCAGTTAAAGTACTCTGGCTCAACCCGTTGTTGGGGGGAAGGAGTGAGTAGCGGTATTTCCTCCTCTTTTTCTCCTTTGACCTCTGAGAACAGATCAGAAGGCCCGGAAGGGGTACTATGACCTAGAGACACCACATTTTCCAAGTCTGGCATCCGGTCTGCTGCTGACATCCACTAATCCAGCCGGAGCTCATGCTAAACTAGGCCTAGCCGTGGCTGCGGCGTCAACCCCCACTGGATTTTCACATTAAATGGCATCTCCCAACCTGTGAGCTATTAACATTCTGTCAACTATATACTTCCCTAGTGATGTGTAAACTATATCCCTCTGTACTGTAATGGTTCGCCTAGTGGACAAACCTCCCCAATCCCCAGGGAGGGACGACTATAAGGCAAAGCCTCTAGGAAACCGAGACTCAAACCGACTGTAAGGATTAAATACAAACTTTATATAACATATGCAGAACATTATAATCTTACAACATCAATTCTTGGCTACTTGACTTGACATCTTCTTGAGAGGAGCATAAGAACAGGACACAGCTGGAGTGAGGGAGAGAATTGTGCACTCTACAAAAAAGCTGCTGTGTGTACTCTGCACGTGTCTCAGTGGTAATGCTATGCCAAAAAGCCGCTGTGTGTACTGTGCACCCATATCTGTGGGAGTATTGTGCCAAAAGCCATTGTTTACTCTGCAGCCTCGCCTGTGGGAGTACTATGCTAAAAAGCCTCTGTGTGTGCTCTGCAACCCCGCCAGTAAGAGTACTATGTCTTTAAGCCTCTATGAAGAATACATAGGAAACTAGGGAAAATAGAACGCAATAGGGTCTTAACTGGTAGCACAATAAGGTGCAGAGAAAAAAGGAATCTGCTCACCTAATGAAGTTGTGCCTCTGCTCACCTGATGAAGTTGTGCTTAAGCAACATGTTTACCACGTATCAGCCACTGCAAGACACAGGTCCATAAGGAAAGAGTGGCACAGGATCCGGGTGATGCATCAGTGGATACGCAGCTGATGAATATATTCAGCTAGTCAATTATATTTTCAAAATCTTTATTGTGCAGGTTTCAGGTCAACACGTTTGGAAGTCATACACAGGATCTGTTCATCAGGACAAAATCTATCTAGATTTTTGAAAATATAATTGACTACCAGCAGCACATTCACTGACACTTCATCCGGATCCTGTGCCACTCTTTCTTTAAGCCTCTATGTGTACTCTGCAACCCCACCTGTGGAAGTACTTTGTCTTTAAGCCTCTGTGTGTACTCTGCACCCCCCGATTGTGGGAGTGCTGTTTCAAAAAGCCTCTGTGTACTCTGCAGCCGTGTCTATACGAGTAGTGTGCCAAAATATATTTTCTACTCTGCAGCATCTTTTTGTAAGTAGTGTGTCTAAAAAATATTTTACTATGCAGCCATCTCTTTCCTATTTGTGGACTGAAAAAATATTGTATTATGAAAACATTATTTTATTTTACAGCTGTGTCTACCCGAGTATCAAGTTGTGTGTCTAAAAAATTTTTCTACTCTGCAGCCGTCTTTTTGTGTGTCTAATTAAAAATTCTATTATGCAGTTGTCTCTTTTACGTTTGTGAGCCAAACAATAATTCTACTGCTGTGTTTATATGAGTAGTGTGAGTCTGTGTGTACACTGCAACTCTGCCTCTAGGAGTACTGTTCCTAAAAGACTCTGGGACTACTGTGCCAAAAAGCCTCTGTGTGTACTCTGCAACCCTGCTTCTTGGAGTACTGTGCCAAAAGCTTCTGTGTGTACAGTGTCAAAAAGCCTCTATATGTACTGTGCCAAAAGGCACCTGGCAGTACTGTGCCAAAAAGTCTCTGGGAGTACTGTGCCAAGAAAGACTCTGTGTGTACTTTGCCAAAAAGGTTCTGTGTGTGTACTCTGCAACCTTTCCTCTGGGAGTACTGTTCCAAAAACCCTCGGTGTGTAATGTGCAAAAAAAGTCTCTCTGTGTACTCTGCAACTCTGCCTGTGGGAGTACTGTGCCAAAAAGCCTCTGTGTGTACTTTGCCAAGAAGCCTCTGTGTGTACTCTGTAACCTGCCGATGGGAGCACTATGCCAAAAAGCCTCTTTGTGTACTGTGCCAAAAAGTCTCTGTGTGTACTCTGCTGCTGTGTCTGTATGGGTTTTGGGCCTAAAAATTAGTTAAACATAGACCCCAAAAACATTGTGAATGGAAAATAGAAAGAACAATTGTGGTGGTGTCTAATATCAGCTGGGTGTGGCTGGTATACTTCTATATTCAGCCAAAAAGGTACAGACAAGTCCTGTGGGCTCCATGCAAGGTTAATTTTAATGAATGTGAGCTTTGCCACATTGGCTGTGGACAGGCACATGTGCCTGTCCACGATAACACCTCCTGCTTTGCTAAACACACGTTCCAGCAGTACACTTTCTACAGGGCAGGCCAGCATCTCCAAGGCATAGAGGGTAAGCTAATGCCATGTGTCCAATTTGGAGTTAAATGGGCCAGATGCATAACTCAGTATATGGAGACGTGTGGACACATACTCTTCCACTGTGATGTTGAAACTGACATGCTCAAGGATTTGATCCCTTGAACTTGTGTTTTGCGGTCAGCTTTTCTTTCTGCCAAGCTACAGAAGGCACACCTTTTCTCTGGGTGTTTGGGTTCTGTTTTCTAGCTTAACACAGGTGTTTTCGATTGAACACCTATACCTTTTTTAGTATCTAACCTATTAATCCCGAGTGACTTGCTACACAGGCATAACCTACTGTTACGGAACTGCAACTCAGGACTAGGGCAGAAAGGGGAGAAGCTGACCCTGTACTAGGACTAGGCTGAAGCCCTACAATGGAGTAGGCAACCTATTCCTTGTGAATAGACCCACCGATGTTTCCTAGGCTAAACTCGAACGAAGACCTAAAGGTAGGTGGCAATGGTATCCCTGAAGGATTTAGGGACTGGGAACAAAAAAACAGGTAACCTCCTAGTAGGAAAATAGAGAAAGCTGCAGAAACTAAAGGAAAACCAAAAAACAAAGCTGCAGAACTAGAGATCCCAGAGCTGCACAATATCAAGCACAGAAAGCTATCAAAGCACCTAGCCAGAACTCTAGCAGATTAACACTGTTGTCCAGCAAGGACTGGGAGGCAGGTGCTGGGTAATAAAGGGTGATACAATCACCTGACCTTAGACAAACCCAGCACCAGGGGAAAAAGACCATCAGCCAGAAAACCACAACAAGATGGTGGATGGTCAAAACGAAATAGATTCTAACAGTACCTCCCTTTTACGAGGATCCTCTGGATCCTCTTGGCCGAGCCTTATTCGGAAATCTCCTGTGAAAAGCCTTAATCAGCCTTGAGACCGAGACGTCCTCAGCTTTCACCTAGGATTTCAGGACCGAAACCCTTCCAGGACACCAGATACTGCAACCTTCCTCTGTGCCACCTGGAATCTAAAATGCGTGAAATCTCAAACTCGCCGTCCTCATCAACTGGAGGAACAGTCGTCGGCATCGCCTCCTTATCTGGCATATCAACTTTCTTCAGTAACGATACATGAAAAACTGAATTAATTCTCCAGGACGAGGGGATGTCTAATCTCACCGCTGCCAAGTTGACAACCTGAACCTCTTTGAAGGGTCCTACAAACTTAGGCCCCAGTTTTTTAGAAGGGATCTTCATACGCAGATTCCTAGAGGACAACCAGACCATGTCCCCAACTGCAAACAACGCCTCCCTTTTCTTGTCAAAATATATCTTTGACCTCCTATTCGCCTCTTTCAGATTATGGCGTACACTGGTCCAAACCCTTTCCAAATTTCCAGAAAAACTCTCCTCCTCAGGCACCACTGCCCCATTCTTTGAAAATGGACCAAAAGATGGATGCCTCCCTGTACAGCAAAAAAAAAGAACACCCAGCCGAGGAGAAGGAGTATGATTATTAAGAGCAAACTCAGCTAGTGGTAGATATTCCGACCGCATCTTCTGAATGTCTACTACAAAATATCTCAAAAACTGCTCGACGTCCTGGTTCTTCATTTCAGTCTGTCCATTGGACTCCGGATGATAACCTGATGAAAATGACAAATAAACCTTTAATCTGTCACAAAAAGCACACCAAAAGCGAGCCACAAACTGTGGTCTTCAATCAGAAACAATGTCCGTGCGAACACCATGGAGCCTGACAATCTCTTTCACAAATGCCTTAGTCTTGGCGCAGGGTAATTTATTGAACGGGACCAGATGACACATCTTACTAAACCGGTCCACAACAACCCAGATGACTGAAAAACCCTCAGAGACCGGAAGATTAGTGATAAAATCCATAGCAAGATGCATCCATGGCAAACTAGGAACCTCCAAACGGCACAGCAACCCTGAAGCCGGGGCATGTGAGGCCTTCGAACTAGCTCACACAGTACACTAACGCACCTACTTGATGATTTCTGGCCACCAGAAACTTCGACTGATCGACTTTCTAGTTTCCGAAATTCCTGGATGACCAGCCAACCGAGACTAATGACATTCAGCAAAAAAAGCTCTCCTCAAGGCTCTAGGCACAAATGTTGGTGCAGCATTCTGGGCCTCTAGGATGCTATTCTCTGACTCCAATGCTGCCACCACCCCCCTTTCTGCAAAATACATTCCTCCTTCTCAGTATTAACTGCTGGAGAGAAACTACGAGACAAAGCATCTGCTTTAACATTCTTTGTCCCAGGGATATAGGTTACAGAGAAATGGAACCGGGCAAAAAACAATGCCCACCTAGCTTGACGGGCATTCAAACGTTTAGCAGCATCCAGATATATCAGATTCTTATGATCAGTAAAAACCTGCCCCCTCCAAAAAATGTCGCCAATGCTCAAACGCGAGTTTAATAGCCAGCAACTCTCGGTTCCCAACATCATAGTTGAGCTCAGTCTCCGAAAAATTTTTAGAAAAGAAAGCACAGGGATGCACCGCATCCTCTCCCTCCTGGGACAGAACTGCCCCCACCCCTACTGATGAGGCATCAACCTCTACCAGAAATGGCTTAGTCTCATCTGTCTGTATCAAAACAGGAGCAGAGCAAAACCTCTTCTTGAGATGCTCAAAAGCCTTAACAGGCTCAGTGGACCATTGGACAGTATTAGAACCCTTCTTGGTGAGATCACTTATAGGTTTAGCAATAACAGAAAAATTCTTTATGAATTTTCTATAACAATTAGCAAACCCTAAAAATCTTTGAACCGACTTTAAACATTCAGGCCTAGACCACTCCAGTACTGCCTGAACATTCACCGTGTCCATCTCAAACCTATCACTGAAGACAAAATACCCCAAAAACCTTATTTTCTGTACCACAAACTTGCACTTCTCCAATTTAGCAAAGAGTGTGTTTTCGCTCAAAATCTGTAGAACTTTGCGGACTCTCTGCCAATGCAACTCCAGATCAGGTGAATAGATCAAAATATCATCCAAATAAACAATAACACTCCTACCGATCAACGGCCTCAGAATGTCATTAATGAAATTTTGAAAAACGCAGGTGCGTTAGTAAGGCCAAAAGGCATCTCCAGACACTCAAAATGACCTTTCGGGGTATTAAGGGCTGTCTTCCATTCATCGCCCTCCTCCACCCACAGCAAATTATATGCCCCACGAAGGTCAATCTTAGAGAACCACTTAGCTCCGGTTAGTTGGTTAAACAAATCCGGAATTAGTGGCAAAGGATAAGTATTGCGCACAGTGGTGATCTTATTAATCTCCTAAAAATCTAGACATGGTCTGAGGCCCCCATCCTTCTTTTTGACAAAAAAAAATCCTACAGCCACAGAGTACTTAGAGGATCTTATATGACCTGCAGCTAAACTAGTCTCGAGGTATTCCTTTAAGGCCTACCTCTCGGGAATCGTCAGATTAAATAAACGACTCTTAGGGAGTGTAGCACCTGAGACGAACTCAATAGTGCAATCGTAATCTCTATGGGGTGGTAGAGCTTGCAACTCAACTTCCGAAAAAACCTTCCAGAAATCCTGAATGGCTTCAGGCAGCTCCCTCTTCACAACAGCAGCAATGTGAACATTACAACATTTATCATAACACCCCTGACCCCACGACCTTATAGTATTAGACAACCAGTCCAGCAAAGGATTGGGCATTTTTTACCAGGCTAAACCCAGGACGACTGGAAAAGGCAAATTAGCAAGCACAAACAAGTCTATACACTCCTGATGTTCCATATTCACAATAAGTGGGAACCCGGTGACCTTTCGACAAAAGCACCCATGCTCCAGTGGAGTGTTATCAATCGCCACAACAGGAAAAGGAGATGACAATGTGTTAGGCTAGCGGAACGCACCAATTAAATATAAAATTAAAGGTGCGTTTGCAGCCAGGGGTCCACCGTGCAGGAAGAACCTGCTGCTATCAAATGGCGCTATATGGCGGTATAAGCGAACTCTGTTGCTTCACAGAGTCGCTGGTATGGACACTGTATGGCATGATATGGCGGTTTAAGCTAACTCTGTTACTTCACAGAGTCGCAACATAAAAGCTGTGTCCTGCAAAGCGCTCAGGAGCACAGAGGTAACTGCTGAGCAGATAGCAGTCTGTAATAATGTAGTCAACAATGCACACAGCAAACTCCTCACCGGAGGTGCTGGTATACTGGGGCTTATTTCAGCCAGAGCCCTGAACCCATGCACACAAACTCCTCACTGGAGGTGCCGGTATTCTTGGGGCTTATTTCAGCCGGGTTCCTAAACACATGCCTATGACCACACTGGCGCAAAGCACATAAAAGAATTAATACTAGCGCATGGCCGTGCGGCCATGCAACCTTTTTATAGCAGCAGCAACTACAGGACCTTCCTGGAAAGACCAATGGGAGACTGCCATCGAACTAGAGCACAATCAGGACCTTCTTAGAGGACCAATAGGAGTTGCTGCAGTACCTGAGCATGTGACCCTTGGTCTCCAATTAGAGACCTTGCCCTGGGTATGCTCAGAAGGGGAAAAGCAGGACTTAGTCCCACAGCTGTCTGCTCACCGCAGACCAGTACTGGCTACAATGACAGAAACTAGAGAGGCAGCAGTAACCCTTTGTACCGTATCAGGCTGGGCGAGTCACTGGAACCGACGTCTCTGCTGAGCAGGCTCCACTGTGGCAGGAGAAGGATGGGGAACTGCATCGGAGATGGCTTGAGATTCCCCCTGTGCAGAAGCGGGAACTCGACCCCTAATACAATGGTTCAGAATCAAACTTACATTTGTCTAGAAATTGTTGATCAACCAAATTAAGTGCAGAACCACAATCCACCATTACCTGAAAATCAATGGAATGACCACGATAGGTGGTATTACCAGAAAAAAAAACTCCTGTGGACCGTAAAAACGCAATACGAACGGGAGTGTTGCTCCTACTGACCTTTTTTTGATTTTCCTTCCCTATGCTAACCTCGCATTGCTTTAACCCCTTCCTGACCTGTGACACAGCGTATGCGTCATGAAAGTCGGTGCCAATCCGACCTGTGATGCATACCCTGTGTCATGAAAGGATCGTGTTCCTGCGGGTCGGGCGGGTCAATGAAAGGTCACCCAACCCGCAGGCACAAGACCCTTTGTGCTTCACCACAGGGGGGTGGGCTCAACCCCCACATGGCTACGATCGCTCTGATTGGCTGTTAAAAGTCAAACAGCCAATCAGAGCGATTTGTAATATAAATATCCAGCCATGGCCGATGCTGCAATAGCATCTGCCATGGCTG
>VIAB01001663.1:52920-62968 GCA_009801035.1 Oophaga pumilio | reverse complement strand
AAGGCCTGCCCTGCTACCAAGTCATATGCACCACAATAACCCCACTCCCCTCTTGGAAGAAACATGGAGGAGGGCCTCATAAAAAAATTTCCCATTAAAAAGGAGCTGGTCTCCTATACTGTAGCAGCATGGAACACATTAACCCTGGTGATCTAGTGGCGGTGGATGATGAGAGGTGGAGGAAGGCCTGTTTAAAAACTAGGCCCAATTTAAAGGAGCGGGTCTCCTAGACTTGGACTGCCCATTCACTAAGTGTATGGGCTGGCAAACATTCTCCCCTGTGGGGTACACCTCAACCTTTTCCATAACAAATATTTAACGCCCAGCAAAAACAACAACCCTTGTTAGTATTTTGACACTGGCTGTGTTAAAGTGGTGGTGGAGGGTGGGGATGAAGAGAAGGAGGATGAGAACACCAACTAGCCAAAATCAGGAAGCCTATATCCATGTTTGGTTGTGAAGAGGTGCATGGGAATACACCTCCCAAAAAAACACTACATTGGAGTTTAGGCTTCGCTGTCACCATTTGGTGGTGTCGAGAAGTCAGGTCCAATCCATCCCTTGTTCATTTTTATAAGAACACCTCCCATCCAAGTCAAAGGTAAAACCCGGATTGATATAAGCAAAATAAATTTCCTCATAAAAAAAATTTTTTGAATATAAAATCCAATTTTTATTAGCATATAAAGAGTAAAACCACTCAAAATTTATACAAAAAGGATGCAAGATAAGAAAAAGGGACGTAGGACTCTCCCTCAAATTTTAACCACATTGCTGCATGGTAAAGAATTTTGTGACCACATTAATCACAAGTTCTAATAAAGCACCTGCAGTTCTCTATACATAATAAATGAAATTAAACGTTTATAAAGTCTCTTGCCCTATTAATCATTTACTCCAGTTAGGTGGAGAGCAAATAACGAGCCCTACGTCCCTTTTCTTATCTTGCATCCTTTTTGTATAAATTTTGAGTGGCTTTACTCTTTATATGCTAATAAAAATTGGATTTTATATTCAAAAAAAATTTTTTCTGTGGAAATTTATTTTGCTTAATTCAATCCGGGTTTTACCTTTGACTTGGATAGGAGGTGTTAATAGTTGTAGATGAAAAGCAAATATATTATGGAAAGATACTCATATTGGCACTAATTTTGTGATAGACTCATTTTTATAAGAGTCAGCCTGTCTACATTTTCTGTAGAAAGGCGAATGCACTTATCTGTGACAATGCCACCAGCAGCACTAAAATCCCGCTCGGACAAAACGCTAGCGGCAGGGCAGGCCAGGACCTCCAAGGCGTAGAGAGCCAGCTCATGCCACATGTCCAGCTTGGATACCCAATAATTGAAAGGCACAGAGGAATCACGGAGGATGTTGGTACGGTCAGCAAGGTACTACCTCAGCATTTTAGAGAAGATTGCATTCCTTGTCAGATTACCCCGCACCTCAGTGCATGGGCAATGGGAGAGTCTTAGAAAACTGTCCCAGAACTTTGCCAGTGTTCCCCTGCCTCTGCTGGAGTGGACTTGTATCTGTCTCTGTGCTTAAACAGTGGAAACCCCCCACAAGTGACCCCATTTTGGAAAATAGACCCCACAGGAAACTTATCTAGATGTGTGGTGAGCACTTTGAACCCCGAAGTGCTTCACAGAAGTTTATGACGTACAGCCGTAAAAATAAAAAATCTTTTTTTTTACAAAAATGATTTTTTCGCCCCGAATATTTTATTTTCACGAGGGTAACAGGAGAAATTGTATCTGTCTCGCCTGTCCTGCTTGGTTGGCCAAAGAACTGTTATCTCTGCCGCCAGCGTTTTGAGATGGGAATTTTTTCATTAATTCTGCAACAATGACCCTATGGTACTGCACCATTTTGGTACACCTGTCTGCCTCTGGAACAAAAGATTTAAAGTTATCCTTGTATCGTGGGTCTAAAAGTGTCACTAGCCAGTAATGACTGGTACCCAATATTTTGACAATACGAGGGTCACAGGAAAGGCAGCGCAACATAAAGTCAGCCATGCGTGCCAGACTGGTAACAGGCAAGACTTCCATGTCCTCACCAACAGGACTACTGACCAAGGTGTCCTCCTCCTCTTCCTCTTCCTCTTCTTCCCTGTCCTCAGGCCATCCACGCTGAACAGATGGTATGACAGTTGTGGTTGTAGTCCCGTCTATAGTGCATGAAAGTAGCTCCTGTTCTTCCTCCTCCTCCTCTTTCTCATTGTCAGCCAATCCACATTGGGATGAAACGAGGCTTGGCTGTGTTTAATCACCCTGTATGGTTCCTTGATCGATGTCCTCGTGCTCCACCTGCAATGCCTCCTTTTTCATTGTGAGCAGAAAGCTTTTCAGAATGCAGATGAGCGGGATGGTAATGCTAATTATGGCATCGTCACCGCTCACCATCTTGGTGGACTCCTCCAAGTTTTGGAGGATGCTAGATATGTCTGACATACATGTCCACTCCTGAGGTCTTATGTGTGGAGTCGAACCTGACAAACGACGCCCTTGTTGATGCTGGTATTCAACAACTGCCCGATTCTGCGCATAAATCCTTTCTAGCATATGCAGTGTAGAGTTCCAATGCGTAGGGACATCACACACCAGTCGGTGAGCCGGAATCTGCAATTGCTGCTGAAGTACGGCAAGCGCGGCTGAAGCTGTAGCTGACTTTCTAAAATGTGCACTCAGGTGGTGTACTTTAACCAGCAGATCCGGCAGCTCCGGATAGCTTTTTTATAAAACGTTGAACAACAAGGTTCAGCACATGGGCCAGGCATAGTACATGTGTCAGTACGCCTCTCCTCAAAGCCTCCACCAGGTTCCTGCCATTGTCACACACAACCATGCCTGGCTGGAGATTTAGCGGTGTCAGCCACACATCAGCCTGCTCTTTCAGAGCTTCAGCATTGTGCGGTTTGTCACCTAAGCAAATAAGCTTCAACACAGCCTCTTGCCACTTTGCTTTGGCAGTGCTGCAGTGCTTCAAGCTTGTGACTGATGTGCTCATTTCTGACATGGAGGCTGAAGAGGAGGAGGTGGAGGTGCAGGAGCTGTACACATTGGGGCAACCCTGATTGACATAGGGCCCGCAATCGTTGGCATCGGGAGGACGTGTTACATCCCAAGGTCTGACTGGGTACCGGCTTCCACTATGTTAACCCAGTGTGCTGTCAGCGAGATGTACCGTCCCTGGCCACAAGCACTTGTCCACATGTCCGTGGTTAGGTGTACTTTCCAGTAACTGCATTGTTGAGGGCACGGGTAATGTTGTGGGACACGTGCTTGTGTAATGCCAGGATGGCACAGCAGGAGTAATAGTGGCAGCTGGGGACAGAGCATCTTGGGACGGCCACCGCCATCAGGTTGCTGAAAGCTTCCGTCCCCTAAAAGGCAACATTTGGACTGCAAGCAGACGAGAAATTTGAGAATTGAGTATTGTGGCCTGTGGGGCGTTGGCTGAAGGCTGTGCTGGGACAAGGATGTGGACATGCTTGATGATGGTGCTATTTGACTGTAGTCAATGGTAGGTGCAGGGTAGGAGGCATCTTCGCATGCACCGTCCACAGGGGATTGGCTTGCACGCACAACAGTGGAAGAAGCAGTGGTGTCACCCGCAGACACTGTTCCTGGAGCTTGGGGTTGGGCCCGCAGAGTCAGATGCTTTGCTGCCATGTGCTTGATCATGCTGGTGGTGGTAAGGCTGGTAGTTTTGCTACCTCTGCTGATGCCTGGTTATCAGCAGAGTCTTTAAAAAATAACCAGACTCGGGAAGATCTAACATTTGGACTGGCAACTTCCGTCAGGTTGGTGTTACGGGGAACGGTTGCCTGCCTTCTGTCTGCAGCCACCACACTGCTTCTTCCTGCCTGAAGTGGTGCGACGCCTACCTCTCCCTGTGTGCTGCTGTTCTCGCTCTGCATGCCCTCCTGTCAGGTTGGGTCTGTCACTACATCGTCCACCACCTCATCTTCCACTTCCCCTCCCTGGTCCTCCTCCTGACTTTCCAGCAATTGTGTCTCATCATCGTCCACCTCTTGTGACCGTGGCTGCTCAAAGATTTGTGCATCGCTACATGGAATATCATCTTGCCCCGCTTCTAGTGGAGCAGAGGAGAGGCATGAATCTCCAAATGGAAAACTGAACAGCTCTTCGGAGTGTCCGAGTGTGGGATCAGTTGTCTCAGGGCACTCAGCATGGTGGAGGAAGGAGGATCAAGGTAAGGAATATGCGGTCCAGATTCACGGCTACTGTGACTTGACCGTGTTGAAAACAGGGTGCTGGTGGTGTTGGATAAATAACTAGAAGTATTATCCGCTATCCAACTAACAACCTTTTCACACTGCTCATGCTTCAATAGTGCTGTCTTGTCGCGGTCCCCTAGGACTTCAGACAATAAGGTCCAGCAAGAAGATGTGGGTGTTTTCGGTGGGCCAATTTCAGCTTGCCCACGGCCTCGGCCTGCACCATCACCATCACGTCCATTTCCCTGTCTCTTGCAACGCACCTTGCCCATTGGAAATGGAATAGAATATTATACACGTTCACTACAAAAGGGTGATTTGGGAGTCAACTTGTATGTGATACGTGTGCTTGAAAACCACACTTCTACCTATCTGGACTTTAGGTAAAAATGTTTTTGGCCTTATCAGATTTAATAAATACTTTAACAGACTGCAAAAAAATACAATGTTTTGGCCTAAACTGGCCAAACATTGAGCACACACAGATATAAGCTGGCATGGCGATACCACTACGACAAATGTGTGCTCTGTTTTTTTTGGGGGGGGCTAACTAGTGCTGTATATCAGTACAGTGACAACCAGGTCAAAAAAAAGAAAACTGCTGTAAACTGGCCAAACTTTGAGCACACACAGATATGAGCTGCCACAGAGATACCACTACGACAAATGTGTGCCCTGTTTTTTTTTTATTTTTGGGCTAACTAGTGCTGTATATCAGGACTGTGACACTCAGGACAAAAAAAGGAAAACCGGCCTACACTGGCCAAACTTTGAGCACACACAGATATGAGCTGGCACGGCGATAACACTACAACAAATATGTGCTCTGTTTTTTTGGGGGGGCTAACTAGTGCTGCATATCAGTAAAGTGACACCCAGGACAAAAAAAAAGAAAACTGTCGTAAACTGGCCAAACTTTGAGCACACACAGATATGAGCTGCCACGGAGATACCACTGCGACAAATGTGTGGCCTGTATTTTTTTAAATTTTGGGCTAACTAGTGCTATATGTCAGTACAGTGATATCCAGGACAAAAAAAAGAAAACTGCTGTAAACTGGCCAAACTTTGAGCACACACAGATATGAGCTGCCACGGAGATACCACTACAACAAATGTGTGGCCTGTATTTTTTTTGTTTTTGGGCTAACTATTGCAGTATATCAGTACAGTGACACCCAGGACAAAAGAAATAAAACTGACGTAAACTGGTCAAACTTTGAGCACACACAGATATGAGCTGGCACGGAGATACAACACCGAAAAATGTGTGGCCTGTATTCCAATTACACCTGGGGCTAGCTATATACAGCCAATAAATCCTACAGCAGCAGCACCAGAACACAGAAAGGGAATGGACCCTCTTGATGTATGCAATGATCTATATACACACATACAGTGCCTGTAGGCATTGCACTGATGTGTATTGAGCGAAGTACACTCCCCTGCCTACCTAAAACTGGATCCTATATACTCCGGAATTAGCCTTTAGAAGGACTGTTGGTTTATCTGGATTTGAGTAGTTTAGGATGGTAGACCCAACAAAAAGAAAACCCCCAATTCTGACCCTATCTCGGCAGCAGCTCTCCCTACACTATCTCAATCCGGATCTGAATGCGGCAAGCAGGGCGGCGTCCTGTCTCTTATACCCCTGATGATGCTGTGCGGCCAGCCAATCACTGCACGACCACAACAAAGATGGCTGCGGCGTTTCATTGCCTGGCAGACAATCCCTGCATTGTGATTGGGTCTGTAAAGTCCGCCAAAAAAGCTGGTTGGAGACACTAGTTCCCGCCGAATAATCCCGGAAATGCTCGGTGCTCGCCGAGTACACCGAGTACCGTGATACTCGGGTGAGTAACAAGTAGTGGCGAGCGCGTTCGCTCATTACTGGTTATAAAGTATTCTAATTTTCTGAGATAATAACTTTTGGGTTTTTATTGGCTGTAAGCCATAATAATCAACATTAACAGGAATAAACATTCTGTTTGTAATAACTCTAAATAATATATGAGTAATGATGAGCGAATATTTCAATGTTTGGTTCGGCTCACGATCGATGAATTTGCAATATTCACCAATTTAATCGTCGATTAAATCGCCGAATATAGCCGAACATGCACAGCACAAAAGCCGGTGTTTCCCAAGCTGTGTGACAGCGTGTGAAACACCGGTGTAGCGCTTTGGATCGGCTATGAAATCATCCCCGCTGGTCAGAGAGCAGCAGTTCCCACGCTGTCAGAAGACAGTGTGAGCGCTCAGTTGTGATCAGTTTACCTCCTGTCATTGGTGTCAGCTGATGGGACTACACCCTAAACTGGCCAAACATTGAGCACACACAGATATAAGCTGGCATGGCGATACCACTACGACAAATGTGTGCTCTGTTTTTTTTGGGGGGGGCTAACTAGTGCTGTATATCAGTACAGTGACAACCAGGACAAAAAAAGAAAACTGCCGTAAACTGCCCAAACTTTGAGCACACACAGATATGAGCTGCCAAAGAGATACCACTACGACAAATGTGTGCCCTGTTTTTTTTTATTTTTTGGCTAACTAGTGCTGTATATCAGGACTGTAACAGTGCCGCTAATAACAGTGAGAGCAGGAGCGGCAGATGGGAGTATTCATCAGACGCTCCTGCACTGTAAATAAATATTTATTTTTTTTAAATTGCATGGGTTCCCCTGTAATTTTGATAACCAGCCAGGCAAAACTCTCAGCTGGGGGCTGCAACCTTCAGCTGTCAGAATCAGCAAGGTTGGTTTTGGTTATCAAGAATAGAGGGGTCCCCCCAAAAGCTGGCAATTCATGTGCTCATTTAGTAAAATCACAGCGAGACAGATTAGAATAGAATAGATATATACACATAGAATACAAATATATATTTATAGATGTCAGTGACACATATATATATGTATATATATTGCATAGATAGAAGGAAAGCCGGTAATTCAGCAACCACGGCACTGTAAAATTACAGCAGGAGCCGACAGGATAGAAGAGATGGATTACATACAGTAAATACAAATAGAATATATAGATATCAGTGACATATACAATTAGTACAGCGTGTGTGTGCAGATTACTGTACATGTATTTAATTAATAAAAGATTATTTTTCTGAAAAAAATGATGTGGGCTCAGCGTAATTTTTATACCAGCAGAGGGAAAGCCGACAGCTGGGGTCAGATGTTTATAGCCTGGCTGTCACGGCTCCCGGGTGTAACTGCTGTGGGGAGGGCTGTTATGTTTCGGTAACTGAGGAGTGCAGGAAAAAAGGCAATACACCAGAGAAGTTGGAAACTATGAGATTGCAGTACCCTGACTAACCACCGCAACTAGAGGCAGCCGTGGAGCGTTCCTACGATGGTCCTAGACGCCTCGTCACAGCCTGAGAAACTAACTATACCTACAGATAGAAATAGGAAAGCTATCTGCCCCGGAGCAGAACCCCAAAGTCAATAGGAAGCCCCCAAACATGTAATGGCGGTTAGACAAGAGGAAATACAAACACAGTAAGAAAATAGTATGAGCAAACGCTGGGGCCCAAACTAACTAAATAGAAAAGGATAGGAAGGGTACTTACTGCAATCTCTAAAAACCCTGAAAACAAACCAACAATACTAATTTCAAAATCACCTGAGGTCACACGACCTCTACCACCTAAATTAGCTCTCTGGTGCAAAAAAGGAAAAAAGCAGCCACTGAAAAAAAACTGGAAAAAGCAAAAGTAATTACATCAGTGGCTGTACAAAACTGAGAGGGCAAAAGCCCCCAGAAGGGACCAGAAGGTCCCCACAGAAAAGCAGGACAAAATACAAAACTGTAGCAAAAACACAAAATAAGAAAAAGTCTTATCTGGAAGCAGGAGATGCAGACTTGACACAGCAGGCTACAAGGGAAACTGGAAAGAAGGATTCAGACCAGAACAATTGATCACCGGCAAGCCTGATGGGGAAATGACTCCCTTATATAAGACCAATCCGTGGCACCTGATACCCAGTCCTCACAATCCTCAATAGTACCGCTAGTAACCACCAGAGGGAGCCTCTGCTCAGAACTCATCCCAAACCAATTCACAACAGAGGGCTGTGCGCCGCAACAAGGGAGATAAGAGCAGAGCGGCGGAGAACTTACCAGGTAGCAAGCAGGACCTGAACCACGTGATCGGGTGGGAGGAGCCCGAGGGCGGCGCCAGGCGTCGGGGTGCAGAGGAGACGATAGACACCGGAGAGTAGTTAGACGTCTCAAGGTCAAAACCAGGAGATAACAAGGTACCATAGGGGAGAGGCAGAGGGATTGTCAAAAGGATGCCAGAGGTCAGAAAGCCAAGAGAATTAACAAACCACGTCAAGCACAGAGAGCAAAACAAACAAACGTAAACCGAGCACACACACCAGGGGGTCAGGCACACAGACTAAATGAAAGTTTAGCTGACAGGCAATCCTAGTCCAGAGTGTGCATAAATACCCCTCCCAGATCCAAAGGGAGGCCACCACAATTAACCCTGAGAGGGCAGGGCATTAACCCTGTCCAAACCATGGCACTGGGATGGGAGTAACACCCATGGAGCTTCCCAAGCTATTAATATCAGCTCACAACTGTATACTTAGCCTTTACTAGCTATTAAAATGGGGTAAACCCCCGAAAAAACTGATTTAGAGTCCCCCTATAATTAACAACCAGCAAAAGCTATGCAGACAGCTGCAGGCTTAAAATTAATAGCCTAGGAGGGGGCCAAAGATAGTGGCCCCCCAGGCTAAAAACATCAGCTCTCAGCCACCCCAGAAAAAGCATATCTCTAAGATGCACCAATTCTGGAACTTAGTCTCGCTCTTCCCACTTGCCCTGTAGTGGTGGCAAGTGGGGTAATATTTATGGGGTTGATGTCACCTTTGTGTTGACTGGTGACATCAAGCCCACGGATTAGTAATGGAGAAATGTCTATAAAACACTTATCCATTACTAATCCTATAGTTGTATGATAAATAAAGACACAGTCAGAATGAAGTCCTTTATTTGAAATAAGACTAAACACAGTTTTCCATTTTTATTTAAACACCTAATTCCAGCGAAGCCCTCGATCTCCTGTGATAAAAGTAAAATAACAAAATAGCAATAGACCATACCTGTCTGTCATTCTGTCCCACGCCGTAATCCATGTCTGAGGGATAAACAAGGGATTTTCAACTTGGACAGTGCCAAGATGCGACTATCCTCGCTGAAAATCACTGGTGAATGAGATGCTGCGAGGGCAGCATCAGTGACTAGCGGTGACGTCACTGAAGCTGCATTCCCAGCTGGTATGAACTGCGGCGACCTCAATGAGATCCCCGCTAACACCGTAACAAAGTTGCACGTTGCAGAGGCAAGTTCACCGGGAGTGCACCGTGCGACTTTCTCATGGTGCTAGCGGGGATCTCACCGAGGTCACCGCTGTTCAGCACGGCTGGAAACGAAGCCTCAGTGACATCACCGCTAGTCACTGAGGCTGCGATAGCATCTGTTCAGTCACAAGTGGTTTTCAGCCTGGACAGTTGCATCTTGGCACCGTCCAGGTTGAAAACTATTTCTCTCCCAGACATGGATTATGACGTGGGACAGAATGACAGACAGGTATGTTATATTGTTGTTTTTTTATTTAGTTTTAATACAGGAGATCGAGGGCTTCAGTGGAATTAGGCGAGGTCATAAGTATAGTTTAATTGAGATTATTAAAGGAGTCTGCGCCATTTTTTCAATTAAAGGACTTTATTTTGCTGTGTCTTTATTTACCATACAACTATAGGATTAGTAATG
>VIAB01001663.1:4298-21059 GCA_009801035.1 Oophaga pumilio | reverse complement strand
TTTATTATTTTTCCCTAACTAAGGGGGTGGTAAAGGGGGTTTTGCTTTACTATTTATAGCAGGTTTTTATGATTAGCAGCTGTCACATGCTAAAAGACGCTTTTTATTGCAAAAAATAGTTTTTCCATCACCACATTTTGAGAGCTATAATTTTTGCATATTTTGGCCCACAGAGTCATGTGAGGTCTTATTTTTTGCAGTATGAGTTGACGTTTTTTATTGGTACCATCTTTGGGCATGTGACATTCTTTGATCGCTTTTTATTACAATTTTTGGGAGGTTTAGAATGAACAAAAACCAGCAATTCATGAATTTCTTTTGGGGGGCGTTTACACCGTTCCACGTGTGGTAAAATTGATAAAGCAGTTTTATTCTTCGGGTTAGTACGATTACAGCGATACCTTATTTATATCTTTTTTTATGTTTTGGCGCTTTTATACAATAAAAACAATTTTATATAAAAAATAATTATTTTTGCATCGCTTTATTCTGCGAGCTATAACTTTTTTATTATTTCGCTGATGATGCTGTATGGCAGCTCGTTTTTTGCCGGACAAGATGACATTTTCATCGGTACCATGTTTATTTATAGCCATCTTTTGTATTATTCCACTTTTTGTTCGGCGGTATGATGATAAAGCATTGTTTTTGGCTTTGTTTTTTTTAAGGGGTTCACTAAAGGGGTTAACTAGTGGGATAGTTTTATAGGGCGGGTCGTTACGGACGCGGCGATAGCAAATATGTGTACTTTTATTGTGTTTTTTTTTTATTTACATACAGAAATGAATTTATTGAGGAATATTTTTTTTTCTTTTTCATTATTTAGGAATTTTTTTACACATGTTTATTTTTATTTTTTTTACATTTTTACTTTGTCCTACGGTGGGACATCACTGTAAAACATCAGATCGCTGGTCTGACAGTGTGCACAGCACTCTATCAGACCAGCGATCTCACTGGCACTGCTACAGGCTTTCTCAGCGCCTGCTCTCAGCAGGCACTGAGGAAGCCGCCTCCCTGCAGGACCCGGAAAGACCCCGCGGCCATCTTGGATCCGGTGTCCTGCAGGGAGGAGGATCCCACGGAACAGCGCGATACATAGCGCTGTTCTGAGGGTCTCAGGGAAGCACGCAGGGAGCCCCCTCCCTGCTCGATGCTTCCTTATACCACTGGAACACTGCGATCATGTTTGATTGCAGTGTACCAGGGGTTAATGTGCCGGGGCACATAGTGCCGGGTGTCAGCTGTGATAATCAGCTGAGATCGCTGAGGCGCACTATCCCGTCCATGGTCAAATTGGCCCAGGTCACCTGGACGGAATAGTACGATCGATGGCAGAAGGCGTTAATAAAGACCTTCATTTAAAACTGCATTTTGTGTTTACTTGTGTTATCTTTGTCTAATATTTAATTTTGTTTGGTGATCTGAAACATTTATGAGTGACCAACATGCAAAAGAATAGGAAATCAGAAAGGGGGCAAACACTTTTTCACACAACTGTACATAGCACATACTTATACATACATATAAATGGCACACACTAATACATACATATACATAGCACAAACTTATACACACCCGTATATTGCACACACTTGCAATACGTACATGCACACGTACATAGCACACACATACACACACATACATGGCACACACTTATACACACACACATGTATATGGCACACACTTATACACACACATGTACATGGCACACACTTATACACACACACATGTATATGGCACACACTTATACACACACATGTACATGGCACACACTTATACACACACACATGTACATTGCACACACACATGTAAATGACACACACTTAGACACACATGGCACACACTTATACACACAAGTACATGGCAGACACTTATACACACACAAATGTACTTGGCACACACAGATGTACATGGCATACATTTATACACACACGTACATTTCTCATTCTTATACACACATGCAAAAGAATAGGAAATCAGAAAGGGGGCAAACACTTTTTCACACAACTGTACATAGCACATACTTATACATACATATAAATGGCACACACTAATACATACATATACATAGCACAAACTTATACACACCCGTACATTGCACACACTTATATATATAGACATACACGTACATAGCACACACATACACATACACATACATGGCACACACTTATACACACACACATGTACATGGCACACACTTATACACACACATATGTATATGGCACACACTTATACACACACACATGTACATGGCACACACACATGTAAATGACACACACTTAGACACACGTGGCACACACTTATACACACAAGTACATGGCACACACTTATACACACACAAATGTACTTGGCACACACACATGTACATGGCATACATTTATACACACACGTACATTTCTCATTCTTATACACACACGGCACACACTTATTCACGCACATGTACATGGCACACACTTATACACACACATGTACATGACACACACTTATACATACTCACATGTATATGGCACAAACTCATACACACACATGTACATTTCACACATGTATACACAAATGGCACACACTTCTACACACACACACGAACATGGCAGACAGTTATACATACACACATACATGACACACTTGTACACGGCACACACTTATACACGCTCACATGTACACGGCACATAAACACATGTACATGGCACACACATGTATAGGGCACACACTTATACACACACGTACATCTGACACACTTATACACACTTATACACACTTATACACACACGTACATCTGACACACTTATACACACACGTACATGGCACACACACGTACATGACACACGTATATATGGACACGGAACACTCACAGACAGCACACACCACACGTACCTCAGATACACACACTGCTTTATGTTGGAGGGAATGAAGGTGTTCCACAATATGAGCTGCAGCTTCTCCTGCTCACAGCAGTATTGTCCCAACAGAAACCTCCCTACTTCTGCTCTGCTGGGACTACTGACAAGAGCAGGAGGAAGTTGACAGGACCGGGGCGGCTTTTACCATCACCAGGAGCAGCACAGTACACAGGTAGATACAAGACAACTTATTTGGTAGGAGCCGGGTATCTATCTCTCCCCCCTCCTCAGAGGCGCCGTGCAGGAGGATAGGAGCACTGGTAAATGATTGCTTCTATCAGTCTGATGGGAGGAGGTTCAGTGGCCAGGGTTCTTGTCATTCGCCGAAAGCTCCTTTTTCAAAGCCAGGCCCTCACCAAAGTTCCTGAAGGTCTCCAGAGTGCAAGGCCTTTGGTGACATCACGATCACATGACAGGTCACATGATCGTGATGCCACTACAGGTCCTGAACCAGTCTCTACATCAGAAGCTTCACTTTTAATGCTATTATCAGTGTAGCTCCAGCTGTAGATATTGGAGGCCCTAGACAGTTGCCTAGTCTGCCTTGCCCTAATGCCAGCCCTGACCCTATTGCACCAGTGTCTGGAATGCTATACTTTGGGAAAGAGAATCTGTCAGTAGGATCAAGCCTTCTAAGCCATTTATATGGGCATGCAGGACATAGGAAGCTGAATAAAATGATACCTTGTTTTGTGTGATCCGCTGTCTTATTTCATAGAAATCCATGTTTTTGTTATATGTAAATGAGCTGTTAAAATTTATGGGCCGGACACTTCATCTCACTCAGAATCTGCCTCCACAGCTTATTTTAAATGAATGGGGGCTTTATTAGTGTGGGACATGTAGATCAGGAGAGCAGACTGTCATTCATTACATGTCTTAGACTGGCAACACCTCGTTTCATTTAAAATGAGCTGAACAGACTCTCAAGATGATCTATTTCTCACCATAGATCTTAACAGCATTTTTTAAATATTAAAAAATGTGCATTTCTATGGAATAAAACATCAGATCACAGAGACCAAGGTATCATTTTATTGAACTTTCTATGACCTGCATGCCCATATATTGTAGGTAGCTTAGGAGGGTTGATCCTACTGACAAATTCCCTTTAAAGAGAAGCTAGCATCAGAAATCAAACTGTTGTTCAACTCTGGTCTTTCTGCAAAATGTACTTTTTTGGCATGACATTATTTTTTTTAAATCACAATCATAAAAATAAAAAAATATATAAAACTTGCAATGGCCACTGGGGCTTTTATCGTCTCTAACCTCTATCTTGTTTATGCAATTGTTTTCCTTGTTCTTATTGGAATTTGTACATTGTAGATAGAGACTGAAGGCAACAAAACCACAAAGGAACACATATGGAAACAAAGAGAAAAGAAACATCTGTGAAACAACCAGAATGTGAGATAAACTTTAGATTCCTCAAAATATTCCCTATTCCTCTGATAATAGCTTTACACACACTCGACATTATCTGGAGCTGCTATAATAGGATGTCACACTGAATGTCTTCCAATGAACAGGTTTTAATTTCATTCAACATATTTTATTATTAAAATGTTATACATCTTTTATCACGTTCATTTTATCTTTAGAAAATAAATATAGATAAATATTTTTTATGATGAATTTACTTTTATTTTTCTCATCATATATATGTTTTTTGTTTTGGAATTTTGTGCCTTATTTTGCACATTTTAACCTTCATATTTCATCTAACTCACAGCACATTTCACATCACTATATTATTGCAAAAGAAATGCAATATATATTCACAATATATTAAATATATCATATTTATCATAAACTCACCCTTTTTTTCACTAAGGTTCTTTTGTTTCTTTCACTCAACTGTTGGCACTACAAAAATTATTTTACAAATTAATATATTTTTTTTACTATTTAAAATATTTCAAGAATTAGTTGTTTTATATTTGTGACTGAATGATGATTTAACATCAATTATAATAACTGTATTTATATTCCCTTTTTTTTTGTAATTTACAATTTCATATATTTGTCAATAGATGGCACCATAATTCTATTTGCTTATAATGTAAACTAAAACACACATTTCCCTGAAGTCTCAGCACTACCAACGATTTATATTATACAGGTATAATACACCTCAAATACTAGGTCATACATGGTCACTGTTTATTCAACAAACTTATATAAGAAACGTTGTAATATAGTTTATCAGAGAAATATGCTTATTTCCCCACTTATGAGCCTCTTCTTCTCCTCCCCTTTTCCAACTAAACTCATTCAATCAGGAAGATGCCTATTTAAGTCTATGGCAAGAGGAGAGGTGAAGAAGATGGAAAAGTAGAGTGTAGGAGAGAGAGAAGCAGGGACCATGACCATGCTGCTTTCTAGAATGTGTTTATTGCGCTCTAAAGCTGGATTTGCATTTATGATGCTCAAAGCTGCTGTGAATTGGCTTCTTTTCAGTTTCCAGTTTATTTATATTTACTTTTTTACCATGAATTCATAAATGATCAACTGATGCCTCATTGCTTTATATGTCACCATGTGCAGTGATCCTGATTAGTGGTGAATCAACATGGGTGCTCGGATGTGCTTCGTACTCGCTGAGCATTGGATGGTGCTCAGATTTTAGGATGGAATCCCCACATTGCATGTTTGGCGCCAGTTACACAGCCAATAAACATGCGGGGATTGCCTTCCAGTTACTGTAATGCTGTAGCCATCTTGGTAGTGGCATTACTGAGAATGGATGCCAGCAGTATCTCATCAGAGGTTATAAAAGTACCGCACCATCAAGCTCAGCTCACTGATGCCATTGCACAGCTCAGGGATTGTTCTGATTGAAAGGAGAGAGTAATTGTCCATGCCTGTGTGCACGGTTTCTGGAATCTGAGATCTCTAGTGGTGACACTATTGTTCAACCACCTTACAAAATCCCTTCTAAGGGAAAACCTTTTGCTTTGCTGTTTCTATGTGATACATTCTGTATTTAGCCTAGGGACAGCTGCTGGAGCAGGGAGAGTGGCTGAATATAGCCTCTAGGCAGGGCTTAGGGCTTTGCAGTCTGTTGCAAAATATATAGCTGCTGCTCAAGACCACTGTTTTTGGGGGGGTGAAAAATGTAACTTTATTCTCAACCATACAGTTTAACCTGCTTTGTGTTAAATTACAGTGATTTTAAACTAAAAAAAATCCTTCCAAAAAATGTACTATATTGAATTTCTCATCCACACAGTTTAACCTACTTTGTGTGAAACTACCGTGGTATTAAACTCCAAAACACCCTTCCAAAAAATTGTACTGTATTGAGTTTTTCAGTTTAACCTGCTTTGTGTTAAATTACAATGGTTTCAGACTAAAATAAATGCTTTGCCTGCTTCAGGTGATCAAACGTTTTTTTATTAAATTTTTTTATCTTCAATTAATCAAGGAAACTTGGTAATGCATGCGGTAAGGGATGGGGAAGTGCTGTGATGATGCACATAGATGCCAAAGATGCCTGTTGTGGAGCACAAGAAACATGTCCATCTATGACACATAGCTTTCTGTTCCACTTTGCAAGGAGGCATGGGATACTACTTCTGAAGCCACACTACTGTGAACAGGTGATCGGTTTTATAGCAGATAATGCTTCCTCATGCTTGACAGCACCACCCAGTCTTCCTTAGCAGCCAAGAGTCTTGATCACTCACTGTGATCCTCCTTCTTCCCACCATGTTGAGTCCAAGAAGACTGGTGATCCCACACTAGGACACTCAGAGGAGCTCTTTAAATCATCATTTCTTGACTGTGGCCTCTCGCCCTGCATGTTCTGAGAAGGATAGGAGGACATGCTGTTTAGTGATGCACAAACTTAGAGCAGCAAGAAGATGATGGTAGGGAACAGCAAATTTTGTCTAAGGAGGTAGATGATGATGAGACACAGTTGCCGATAAGTCATGTTGTTGTTAAGTCAGGAAGACCAGCATGCGTTGGTGGAAGACGTGGTGATCGATAAACTTCACTGACCGAACCTGAAAAGCTGGCATGCAGAGCGACGACAACAGCAGGCAGAGCAGGGGAGAATAATGACAGCTGGCTTCAGCACCGGTGGCCATCCGGGCACACGGAGTACAGTGTACACTGTTCTCCGTCTGCACGTGTGCAGCACGTTTTGCGGTCCGTGTGTCCATGTGAAAACAGACATGTCTGCCTGTTTTGCACATGGAGACACGGTCCGTGAAAACACACTGACATGTACATAGACCGATTCATTTGAATGGGTCTACGTGTGTCAGTTTCTCCGGTACGTGAGAAAACTGTCACCTCACGTACCGGAGACACTGACGTGTGAAAGGGGCCTTACTGTTCCTATGTAAATCCACACACCTAGCTCTGTGTCTTCTGGTTTCTTGGTTGACTTGACTGTCTATCATTCTGCATATCTTGCTGTCATGGTCCTTAACAATTCATGCGCCGTACTGCAGTTGCTGTCTACCATCGAGTTTCCATCTGTATTGCTCACCCTGAGCAATGTCTTAAAGAATCCCCCTTACAGCTTGAGCTCAAATCATGCAGACAAGAGAAGAGCCATCCTAATTTCCAGAGCAGGTAAGCAACCCATGCATACATTAAACTGCATTATTTTCTACCCTGGTATAAGTTCACTGTTTCCTCCTGACTTTCTAGCTTCTCTTTAGTTTACCATCAGTTTTGTTGAACACCTTATCAAGCATTGAGGTCTCTGAACAGGAACATTCTAAAAAACTGGATGTCCAGTATTTTATAAATCGCTCCTTTCCCTGTGCCCTATGAGATGTATATTACAAGTAAAAGCATGTGGGCAGCATGGCAGCTCAGTAGTTAGCACTATTGATTTGCAGAACAGGGGTCCTGGATTTAAATCCCACCAAGGGCACACATCTGCAAGCAGTTTGTGTGGGTTTCCTCCCACACTGCAAGGACATACTGATAGGGAATCCAGATTGTGAGCTCCAGTGGTGACAGTGCCAAAAATGTCCGAAAAGTGCAGTGGAATTAATGGCTCTATATAAGCAAATAAAATAAATAAACAGCAATAATCTTTATCTTCCATTTTTCCAAGATGAAAAGTCCAAGTCTTGAGAACATTGTTACCAGCAGTCCATAAATTTACAGGCAGTCCATAAAAACCCAGTGGTTTTCTCTGCCGTCCGTAACATCTGGCAGAAAAAGCACTGTCAGTGAATTTTCCTACCAGCCCCGAAGTTTGTACTGCATATGCACTAAAGAGGCTGACATGCGCAATACAAACAGGACTTGTGCTGGAAGAGAGTCACGTTAGAGCCTGGAGGGTAGCGTCAAACTCACATGAAGAGGAGTTCTGGCGAAATGGCGGCATTCTGTTGGCTGGCAATCCGGGACTTGGCGCGCTACAGGTAGTCAGGTGGGCTCGATGCCAGCACCTGTACCACTGTTCCAGTCTGCTCAGCATCATTCTGAGTCTCTGACTGTGAGGTCGCGCTCGCAGTGTTGAGATGTCACAGAGTCAGATCGACGCTGAGCAGACCTGACCGGAGCAGTGGACACTGGAGCACTGGCAGCAGGGAATGGGGAGAGAGAGGTATTTGTTTTTTTAATGAATGGAGCAAAATATGGGGCTCATTATACTGTGTGTGGCAATATATAGGGTCATTAACTGCATGGCATATTATATGGGGCCATTATACTGTGTGTAGCAATATATGAGGCCATTATTCTGTGGAGAAATATATGGGGCTCATTATACTGCATGAAGCATTATATGCAGCCATTATTCTGTATGGAGAAATATATGGGGCCAATATTCTATATGGAGCATTATATGAGGCCCATTATACTGTATGTAGCAATATATTGGGTCATTATATACTGCATGGAGCATTATATGGGGCCATTATACTGTATGGAGCATTGCATGGAGACCATTATTCTGAATAGAGCATTATCTGGGTCTATTATTCTGTATGGAACATTATATGAAGCCCATTATACTGTGTGCAGGAATATATGGGGCCATAATTCTGCATGGAACATTATATTGGGCCATTTTTCTGTATGGAGCATTATATGAGGCCCATCATACTGTGTATAGGAATATATGGGACCATTATTCTGTATGGAGCATTATATGGGGTCATTATACTGTGTGTAGCAATATATGGGGCTATTATTCTGTATGGAGCATTATATGGGGCCCATTATACTGTAGGGAGTATTATATGGGGCCCATTATACTGCATGGAGCATTATTTATATGGGGCCGATATTCTGTATGGAGCATTTTATGAGGCCCATTATACTATGTGCAGCAATATATGGGGCCATTTTCTGTATGGAGTATTATATGAGGCTATTATTCTGCATGGACCGTTATATGAGGCCCATTAAACTGTGCATATCAATATTTGGGACCATTATTCTGTATGGAGCATTATATGGGGTCATTATACTCTGGGTAGCAATATATAGAGCCATTATTCTGTACCAAGCATTATATGGGGCCATTATTCTGTATGGAGCATTATATGGGGCCATTATACTGTGTGTAGCAATATATAGGGTTCATAAGAGTGTATGGAGCAATATATGGGCCCATTATACTGTACAGAGCATTATAAGGGGCCCATTATACAGCATGGAGCATTGTATGTGGCCAATATTCTGTATGTAGCTTTATATGAGGCCCATTATACTGTGTGCAGCAATATCTGGAGCCATTATTCTGTATGAAACATTATATGGGGCCATTATTCTGTATGGAGCATTACATTAGGCCCATTATACTGTATGGAGCATTATATGAGGCCAATTATACTGTATGGAGCACTACGTGGGTCCATTATTCTGTACGGAGCACTATATGGGGCCAATATTCTGTATGGAGAAATACATGGGGAAATTATTCTGTTTGGAGCAGAGCAATTCATGGGGCCATTATACTGTTTGTTGCAACATATGGGGTCATTATTCTGTATGAAGCATTATATGGGGCCATTATACTGTTTGTTGCAACATATGGGACCATTATTTTGTATGAAACATTATATGGGGCTATTATACTGTATGTAGCAATATATGGGGCCTTAATGCTGTATGGAGCATTATATGGAGCCAGTATTCTATATGAAGCATTATATGGAGCCACCAGAGTGAGCCCTTGAAGAGTATGAGACATATATAAGGGTCGTGGAGAGACAGCAGTCAGATTAGCCTGAGGGCTGAGGAGTGAGATCTTGTCAGGCAGTCTAGCTGTGAGGTAGCTAGTGGTTGGTGTTACCTCAGAACGTGCAGATTGTTAGTTACCCTAAAAAAGTGGAAAGTAGCTCTCGAAGTGAGCGTAGATCAGTCTGACGGAAGGTCCTGATAGCTACTTCAGACAGAGCCTCAGAAGGAAGCGAAGGAAAGGGAACTGCAGGGCTTGAAGGACTGAAGTTTACAGCTTGAACTTAGTTTATTTTGTGGAGTCCAGTAATGGTGGGAAAGATTGCCACTTAGCCTGGTCAAAACTGAGTCAACTGAGGTATTTATAGTGAGCAAGCGTGCCGACGCTTTGAGAGCAGTGAAGAGAAGGAGAAACTGCCATCTACTGCTAGAGTGTGCTTATGTTAAAGGTGAGAATAGGACGAAAGGCGAGTGGAAGAAAGAAGAGAGTGACAGAGGTTGAAACAGCATTGATCGCTTACCTCTACTCTGAACAACCGGACACTGGGTCCGAGCTTGCTAGCATCTACACGACTAGTAGGAGATACCGGAGACCCTGTGGGACTTCATGTCGCAGGGGCCCAGCAGTGCTGATACGCAACCGAGGTCAGGAAGACGGGGGTCTAGCAGGACGCTGCATACAGAGACACTGTTCTGTCCACAAGAAGGCTTCACCACAAAGTCAGCTGGGCGTATACGAAGAAGACAGAGTTAGACTTCGTTTTATACAGGTCAGAAACTCACACACAACAGGAGTAAGGAGGCCCTACACCTACTCAGTGGGATTACTGGATGTGCATCCTCCACCCTGACAGCTTCCCGGGACGTGCCTGCAACTATACCATCAGTAAAGGTACAGAAAGAGACTTTCGTGTGTGTGTCTGCCTTATTGCTCCTGCACCCCTACACCGCCATATACCCTGAGGGATCAGTCTTGCCTGTGGAAGACTTAACACCTTGCTGCCCAGTAACAACCCCTCAGCGGATCTACCCTGCAGCGCTGGTCACCCTGACCAGGAACCACAGGTGGCGTCACGAACATTTCTACAAACCTATGATCCCCTGTAAATATCCCCCTTTTATTGAGGTGAGCCCCCAGGGCAATGGACCGAGCTGTGCTACCCGTGACATCCCCCATTGAAGTGAACGGGCTCGGTGCCGAGTACCCCACAGGCCCTGGCTAAGGGCGACTCATGTGTACCAAGAATTACATGGGGAAATTACTCTGTTTGGAGTAGAGCAATTCATGGGGCCATTATACTGTTTGTTGCAACATATAGGCCCATTATACTGTATGGAGCAATATATGAGGCCCATTATACTCTATGGAGCAATATATGGGGCCATTATATTCTGCATGGAGCAATATATGGGGCCCGTTATTCTGTATGGAGCACTATGTGGTGCCGATAATACTGTATGGAGGTCTATGTGGTGTGTCTTATGTTGTTCTTTGTGCTACATAGTTGTGCTTTATGTTGCTTTTTATTCATAGACTCTTTTATTTAAACATTTGATCAGCTTTCTACATGGGCTATCTACAGTATGGATCACATACAGGTCAGTTAAGGTTTTTGTCCTCTGAGGTTCCTTTCTTTGTCGGAGAGCACTCCTATTCTGGTCTTAAGGGTGTGTGGTCTTTAGGTGGGCAAGTCAAATGTCCATAAAAATTTTAGGCCATCCATGAATTTGAGTCCAGGTGTTTCATCTGTCCAAAGAATGCTTTTCCAGAAATGGGCAGGCTTCTTCAGATTTTTTTTGGATTAATCTGGCCTTTCTATTTTTAATGCTGATTCATGGTTTGTACCTTGTCGTGAACCCTTTGTTTTTGCTGTCATGAAGCCTTCTCTTTATGGTAGACTTAGATGCTGAAAAACTTACTGGAGAGAGAAGAATGTCTCCTTCCTGAGTGTCATGTGGTAATATATCCTGTAAGTCTCACATAACACCTGTTGTGTCTATTCATATGAGAGCATATTTCTTACATCCACCCATGCTAAGTGAACAAGAATAACCTAATGTCATGTTAGTAAATATATCCAGTCCAGAGTTGAGAGTAAAAATGACTATATAATTAGTTGTACAATTTCTCCTGAGTACAGTGATACCCCATATGTGGTCAGAAACTCTTGTTTGGGCATACGGCAGGCTTCAAAAGGGAAGGAGCACTATTTGATTCTTAAAGTGCAAAATTGTGCCCAGTCCCATTTGGAGAGCCGCCGAGGCTCTAAGTCAGCAGTAGCCTACTAAAAGAGACCCAATTTTGAAAACTACACCCCTCAATGAATTACTCTAGGGGTGCGGTGAGCATCTTGAATGCATTGGTGAAGTTTATAATATTGGGTCGTGAACATTACATATTATGTTTTTCTCAACTATGTTGCTGAAGGCCCAAATTTTTAACTTTTACAAAGGCAACATGAGAAAATAGACCATACAATTTGTTTTGTAATTTCTATTCAGTATAGAGATACACTAAATGTGGCTAGAAACTCTTGTTTGGGCATAGATAAGGGCTTGAGATGGAATGAGCCCAATTTGTCTTTTGGAGTACATCTTTTGATAAAATAGATTGAGGATGACATGTCACATTGGCAGAGCCCCTGAGATGCTAAAACAACAGAAACCCACACAAATGACCCCATTTTGGATCTACCACTCTCAAAGATTCCTCTAGGAGTATTGTGAGCATTTTGACCCAAAGGTTTTTTGGGCTGTGAAAATGAAAAATTACATTTTTTCCACTAATAAGCCTTTGAACCCAGGTACTGGATGTGCCCAGGAAAATCCAGTTCTCATTATTCATTTTGTACTCCCATTCTGTTTTATTGTGAATTAATTGCAAGGCCTGCCCTGCTACCAAGTCATATGCACCCCACTCAATTGTCTGTGCATCGTGGATTTCCTTTTACGATGTTTTCGCCCACTTCGTCTTCCACGCTTTTTGACAGTCGTGGATTCTTAAAGTAGCTTAACTGAGTCACTTAAAGAGACTCCATTATTACTCTCATCTACAAACACATCAGACATTCTGGTTTCAGGTGAGGAGAATGTTACAGATGATAAATTGCGATTTTGACTTTTGTTTCGATTTTTATTCGGAGTGCGTTTTTTTAACATGGATCTTGGGGTACGGGGCATCTTCTCCCATCTTCCCCATTCATAAACTTGATCCTTTTCATAACCCATAACACCATGGTTGAATTTTCTCTTCTTATAGGAGATAATTTGATTCTCCAAGTCAGTGATTTTGTTCTTAATTTCCTTATTCACAGATTCAAACCGCTCAATGGAAATTATTGTTTTAATCGCTTCTCTCTGTTTAGTGATATCATCTTGCACTTTTACTAATTCACTGCTTTCATGCTGGATATTAAGCTGTATAAGCTTCATGGAGCAATCTGATAAAATCGCATTCCATTTGTGAACAAACTCATGTGAACACACTGTAGTTGGGATCTTTTTAATGCGCATTCCACAAGGGATCATATTTTTTTGCACGTAATTATTCAAGGTCTTATGGTCCCACCATATACCGGTCTCCTTTTAAGATAACTTCTCCAAGTTATGAATAGAATTTTGTAAGTCAGTACGAGTCTCTAAAACATTAACACCACTGGTGGAAAATAACTTGGCAGCACGTTCCTGTCTGGAATCAAAAATGCCTTCCTCCATAATGACAGGAGGTATACAAACACACCTCTATATATAAAACTTCATAGGCATGTGGCAGTGCAGTAGAATATGATGCAATGTTGTATTCAGGGAGCATGAAAGCAGATAACACGAATGTAAATAAAAAAAAAGTCAGCTCACCCTTGTGGAAGTTGAACAGTGTGAAAATGGATCCAGCTCACACACCAGGGTGTTGATAAAAGTCTTTTCTTTCAGCTGAAAGAAAAGACTTTTATCAACACCCTGGTGTGTGAGCTGGATCCATTTTCACACTATTCAAGTTGTTAAGTGCTGTGCAGCAGTAGGATTCCTGTGCTCCTATCTTGGATTGGAACTGTGCCTCAGGGGTGAGCTGACTTTTTTATTTACCTACAATTACTCATCCATGTAGTTATCACATGCTCTGTAGAAAATTTTTTTGAATCTAAAGGTACTGCCACACTTAGTGATCTCGTTAGCGATCTCAATAACGACACAAGCTAATGAGATCGTTTGTGAGATCTCTTTTAGGTCGCTAGTAGCTGCCAAACAGGAGATCTCATAAACGACACATCAGCGGTCAGCGATCTCTTTAACGACTTTGGCGGTCGTTAGGATGTCATTAGCATGTACTGAGCGCTTCTGATTCATAGGAATTTCCAGCATCGCTCCTGCTCTCTGCGTCCTGCTAGCCTGCTTTGCAACTGCTGCGATCCTCTCTGTGACGCAAAAGAGAACTTATAGATATTGCGATCCATTCCGTGACGCTAAACTCATATGCGTCACAAACGAGGTCGTTCGCAAAAGGTGCCAAACACAGCGATATAGGCTCACCAGCGGGACGCCAAGGATCAAAAAACGGTCCAGAACTCTAGTGAACGATCAACGAGATCACAGCAGGGGCCGCATAGTTGCTACATGCCACACACAGCTAAGTCGCTAACGAGATCGCAAAATAGTGACGTTTTAGTGATCTCGTTTGCGATCTTGTTTGCGATCCCGTTTAGTGTGGCATACCCTTTACAGTCAGAAACACAGTTGTAAATTTTTCTGGATTCAATTCCTCATCCATAAAGTATTAAGTGGTCTTTGGTACATTTTGTTGGTATATAACACTCACAAAAAGCATTGTAAAATTATTCTTGATTCAATTACTCATCCATACAGTTTTACGTGCTTTCTGTTACATTATGGTGTTATTAAACTCCAAAAAACTGCTTTGGCAGCTGCAGGTGACCATTTTTTTAATACAAAAAAACTTGGTATCCAGAGACCCAGCAATTACAAAATGCGTAAGGCGTGCAGCAAGGGATGAGGAAGTAGAAGTGCTGATGATGGTGCACGCAGACGCTGAGGACGAGGGGTGTGTGAGACTACGCTTATTGCAGGAGCACAAGAAACATGCCCATTCACGACACATAGTTTCTTGTTCCACTTTGAAGGGAGGCACAGTACACCACTTCTGAAGCCAGAGCAGTGTGAACAGGTGGTCGGTTGGATAGCAGATAATGCTTCCAGCATTCTTGCAGCATCAGCAAGTCTTCCACAAGGTCCAATCTCACCAGCCAAGAGTCTGGGTCACTTCATACTCACCCTAATCTTCCTTCCTTCCACCATGTCAAATCCCAGAAAACTAGTGTTCCCACACTATCAAACTCTGAGGAACTCTTTACAATATTACCTCTTGACTGTGGCCTCTCACCCTGTTCCATGGGGGACAGGAGGTGATGCTGCTTAATGATGCACAAAACTTAGAGCAACCACGGCCACAAGAAGACGATGGTGGAAAACCGCAAATTTTGTCAAGTGAGGAAGATGATCAGACAGAGTTGCCGATAAATCAGCTCGTTGTTTTCAAGTCACCAATTCAGGAGGATCAAAGTGGAAGACGTAGTGGTGGATGACAAAGTCATCGACCCAACCTTCGAATCTGACACAGAGCAAGGCAAGCAGTGCTGAGGGGGAGGGATGGGCAGCACCAAAACAGTCTTTGTGTGACCAGAGTGACAAGATGGGCAACTGTTTTGCAGAGCAGCAACACTCCTCAAATTCTACGTCACAGAGTTAGGTGTTCCTCTGTCTGGGAGTTTTTTAAATAGAGTTCAGAGACAAAAAAAGATCATTTGCAATCCATGCCACGTCAAAATCAACAGGGGCCTGACCACTAAGAACCTAGCCACCACCAGCATGATCAGGCACATCATCTAAGCACCATACTCGGTGGTCTGAATACCTGGGTCCACGATTGGTCCAATGGGATGACCACTAACTCTTCCTCTGTGCTATGTGCTTCCCAATCCACTGTCCAAAACACTGGCACAGATGCCTCTCGCCCTGCACCTTTCCTTCCAAATTCTGACTTACTATCATCAGGCACATCCATATCCTTGCCCCAGCATAGCGATCAGCTGTCCCTACCCAAGGCCTTTGAATGAAAGAATGTTTTCAGCCACCCATCCACAGGCCCAAAAGCTAAACAGATATATTTCAAGGCTGCTTTTTGTAAAAATGTTGGCATTTCGGCTTGTTCATGCTGGGGATTTCCACCGACTCGTTGCAGCAGCCAATCCTCGGTACTTACCAGGTGTGGTGTCACTGCCTTGTACCATCACGTCTACAGGAACATCACCCATGCCCTTACCAACACAGTTTCTAAAATTATCCACTTAATGACTGACACTTGGTCAAGTTCTTGTGGCCAGGGATTCTACATTTCACTGACGGCACACTGGGTGAACATTGTGGAGGTCAGGGCAGAATCCCACCCTGGCAAGGTACATGTGCTCTTGATGCCGAAGATTGCTGGCCCTACATCTATTAGGGTTTCTGCCACCTCATACATCAGTTCCTGCCCCCCCTCTTGCCCCTCCTCATCCTCCATCTTCGATTTGTGATCTCAGAGCAAGTCGTCCACATCAGCCGGAAGCTGGGATTTCTGCAGACTGTCTTTCCCATGACCAGCATGTTATATTTATCTTGGCCAAAAAAGAGTACTGGTTGTTCACCC
>VIAB01001662.1:176268-188222 GCA_009801035.1 Oophaga pumilio | reverse complement strand
TGCTCTCCCCACTTCCTCCCTGCATAGTTATCGCTATGTACACATAGTTCCTTGCGATTACTATGCAAGAAGGAAGTGGGGTGAGCACCTTATTGTCACGCACGCTGGAGGTTACAGTGACTAGCCGGCCCCTGTGCAAAAGATTCCTGAATGCAATGCACATTGCACATAGAAGGGAGGAAGAGGTATGGATTTTTGAGAGTGCAGGCGCAGTATTCCATGGCCATAATTGACGTGCATGGGAGGTAGGTAGTGTTACAATGAAGACAGGAGACAGGCACACCCCAGAGCATGGAAGAAATAATTAGCATATAGAAAGAATATAACATTTCTCAACAGCATGACCGTTAATATGAGGCATGAAGGTAGGACTAGTTTAACGTTTCTATTACCTGTATGCTCCTATTAATAGGCTATGTACGTCCCTGGGGGTGACAGATTCTCTTTAAGTCATATTCATTTCCATGACTCCTTGGGTCCGACATAAAATATAGGACATCAGGGATGAATATCACGATTTATCTCGTATCTTGTAAATTGTCCACAAGCAATGATTGATATATCTAACAAAAAGGGGGTTACTTTAGGGGTCCTTTTACCTTAGTCTGTGACTCATACCTTGTCCTGGCCCTGCCCCTAGCGATTGAATCCTATACGCTGGCGATCCCCTTGTCCAAGTTTTCACTCCCATAACTGTTTCTGCCTCTGCTGCTGGTTCCCATGCTGGTCAAGAAGATCAAGGTGGGATATGTGCCCATTATACTCATTGCTCCAGACTGGCCCTAGAAGATATTGGTATGCAGACGTAATCAACCTCGTGGACGTTCTGTGGAAGCCCCCAGAATTTCTTTCGCAGGGGCCCTCTCTACCGCCATAATTCTTACTCAGTGATGACGAACGTTTTAGAGACAAAGTACCCAAACTGCAACCCAAAACCTACTTATTTATAGCAAAGTGCCAACACGACAATTTAGCCTGAATACTGAGGCTTTAGTTTAGAAAAAAAACAACTCTTACAGAGAGCAGATGAGGGCAGCACAGAGCAGCATGCAGACAGGAGCTTGTGTACCAGACCGTAGATATGAAGGAATATGCTTACTATCCTTGTATATGCACCCACATCCTGGTATATGCCCTTCCTCCGGCTAATACATGCTCTCCGATTCTAGTATATACTCCCCCATCCTGGTATATGTCTCCCCCGCCCCCCGCAGTCAGAAGCAGCAGAGAGCAGCATGCAGACAGGACCGTAGATATAAAGGAATATGCAGACTATCCTTGTGTATGCACCCACATCCTCGTATATGCCCTTCCTCCTGCTAATACATGCTCTCCGATTCTAGTATATGCTCCCCCATCCTTGTTTATGTCTCCCCCCATCCTGGTAAATATACCCCCATCCTGCTGGCACCGCTGTTCAATGCATGTCAAAAGAAAAACAATCACTGCTACTCGCCTTCCTTCCTCTCCCCATGACATCACTGCCATCTAGCTGAAGTCGGGGCTGTCGTCGCCGGGCTCCTCACTCGCCGGCCCCAGTCCCCTGATGCGGTACGGAGGTAGTGCGCTTGCACACAGGGTGGACTCTGCGTGCCCCCACTGGCACATGTGCCATAGGTTCTCCACCACTGCCCTAGACTTGCCTATTCGATTCTGTGGCTGCACAAAAAAACAAAACAAAACCCATACGGATCATCCGTGTAGCATCTGATTTATACAGATACATTGCAATTCTTTAACATGGGAAACTAACTGGTCTTGTAAATTTGAATAACCGCTGATGTATAAAAAAGGACGTTGTACATCTGTATGCCATCCATCTTTATGCCTCAGTAGTTATTAATATTTACCAAATTTGTAGTTGAAAAATTGTCTAATTTTTTTTTTTTTATTATTGATTTGAATGAAAAATAAGTCTACCTCTCGGGGTATGTTTCCACGGTCAGTAATCCTGCCGCTTTGGACGCAGCACATGTCCACTCCCTCCAAAGCGCTGCAGGCTGTTGAACGCAGGTGATTCCGCATGTGTTCATTGAACCGTGCGGAATCAACGTGTCCAATACATTGTACGGGCGAGATTTATCTTGCAGAGACTCGCGTCTCCACAAGATAAATTGACATGCTGCGCCACGTGTCCTTCTCCACAGGTAAGCCACGGGCGTCTGTGCACGCCTAGTGGGTATGGGATTTCTTGAAATCCCATCCGCTATGCTGCAACATCTGGCCGCTGCAGGTTGGACCCTGCGGATGCATGCAGCGTCCAACCTGCAGCGTTTACTGACCGTGGGAACATACCTTTACTCCAGTCTTGGCTAAATGTGAGCACTGCAGGGAAATCATTGCATACTTGTTGAGCTGTATCATCTTTAAGACTATATCTAATGACTAGGGGTTTCAGCAGAAAGACTCCCCATGATGAGCTTATGGTTAAGAGATGCCTCCAGAAAAAAAGCAAAGGCCATAGTGTTCTCAAAGACCTGTGCATTCACTCGAAATGCTAATTTGGAAGGAGAAAAAAATATATAATTTGTGGCTGTGAAATTAAACAAATCCCAGTGCCATATGGATGTTTATCGTCCTGTGCTGATGACAGGTAGGTGGCGTTATTTTGATTGCAGCACAGGGGCAGAACAATCACTGTATTAATCTATTATGCAAATTGCCTCTTCAAACAAAGAGGACTTGTACTCTGTAGCGCCACCTATTGGAAGTAGCGATCCTACAAGTCACAATCAACCCTTTAACGAGTCTTGTAATATGACTTAGGATAAAAGCCAAATCAGAATCTCCATTATATTATCTCCATATGTATTAATCTATGCACAGATGATATTGCTTTACATACAATATGTCGCCTCTGCCCGCATCTTGCACTCTGCTAATTTTCCAGCCCTGCTGGTATTTCTTGCTTTGATATATGCATGCTCATTTATCATTTTTTCTTTCATTTTCCTTAGGGTCTTGGAACAACATAAATTAACAAAAGAACAATGGGAAGAAAGAATACAAACCTGGCATGAAGAGCACAGGAGCATGTTAAGGTACTGCGCTCAGGGCAACTACAAAACTTGTACTCCAGGCAATAATCGGGCACAAACGTGCGTATGGGTGAGCATCACCCTGTGAGAAAAGTGGTTAAAGACTCTGCTTTTTCTGCTTTTCCTTAAAGGGGTTGTCCAACCTTGGGCTGCTTGCGCGCTGTGAGGATTCTCCTGTGACTGCAAGTATATAATTTGCACATGTCCACGTGCTCCCTGCACCAGAGAATCCACATAGTGACTGCAGACTGGGTGAAAAGGCTGGGCAACCTTTTAAGCCGGGTTTACACAGATGTTTCATCAGTCGGTCCGATCTCGCAGATGAAATTGGTCTGAGTTGGCAGTTTACACACACAGATATTTTGCTTGGCTAGAAGCAATTATTCTTTCTTGTTCATGATCGTCTTAAAACAAAAGGTTTTGCCATCCCATTGGTGCCCCTATGCAAAGCTATGATGAGGGTGTCAATGAGTTGTTACACCTTTTTGGGGTCTAAGGCCCTGTTCACATATTCAGTATTTGATCAGTATTTTACATCCATATTTGTAAGCCAAAACCAGGAGTGGGTGATACAGAAGTGGTGACATGTTTCTATTATACTTTTTCTCTGATTGTTCCTCTCCTGATTTTGGCTTATAAATACTGATGTAAAATACTGACCAAATACTGAACATGTGAATGTGGCCTTACAGTCGCAAGGTCTGTTATTTAGAGAAGCCTATACAGTCTTGTCAGTATAGTGCCTGCAGGGAAAAAAATATTTCTTCATCACTTGATTGGGGGACACAGGTAACAATGGGTGTATGCTGCTGTTAGGAGGCTGACACTAGGCAAAAAAGGAAAATGGCTTCTCCGCAGTATACACCCACCGACAGGCACGAAGCACCCCAGTTTAAGCTTAGTTGTCAGTAGGAGGCAGACTTGAATCTAATCCCAGATCGCAGTTTTCCTTCTCAGGTGTCCTGTTGTGTTTTATTAACCTTTTTCCTCTGTCTTTCAGGTTCTTCTTCATCTTCAGGGTAACAGGGTGTTATTTCTCGCCCTGTTTTCCCACACTTATGCGACCGAGAGAGCAATGTGGTATCCCCTGTCACTTCAGGGTGATTCCCGGTGGCTGGTCCTAGCCTTTTCCCTACCCCACCCCTCTCCTAGGAGAGGGCTGGGAGGAAGACCGTGGTCACCAGTGGTGACCATCCCCCTTCTTGTAAGGGATTGACGCCGTCTTCTGCACCTTCTGGAGACTGTGCAGGAAGGTGGATTTCTCATACCAGTGACCCCCATCCACCTAGGGGCTCCTGATGGTGTCCTCATTGGTGAAGAGGACCGGGAACTCAACTTGCAGGTATGCATGATCCCCTCCCTATAGCTGGACAGGTGCAGGAAGTGTTACTGTCCCTTCACACATGGGATAGAGCGGCTGTAATGTAGTAATACTCGCACAGCTGCGGCCATTTCTCCCTGGCCGTCCTCAGACCTGTTGAATCAAACACCCTCCCTTTTTCCTGGCCGCGCCTCCTCCCGACTCGCTCTGGCCACTCACTATAGCGTTTATAAATTGCGTGCTCTTTTCAGCCCAATAGCAGGGCTTGCTCCTGGCCACGCAACCCCCCCTTCCTTTTCCCCCCTGCTTCACGGCGCCTCTCTTCTCGGCGCTCTTTTGCTCCTATCGCGGACCTTCCTCTCCCTGCCGGTATACTCCTCCGGCGATTCAGCCAATCGTAGGGATACTTTCACCTTTCCTCACTGGCCGGCTTCTCAGTCACGCCCGCCGCAGTGCATCATGCTTGCCGTGACACAGCACATCCGATGTTCCATTACAGCTTGTGCCTTAGCAGATTGGATTCCACTGATTGCTCTCCTTCTGCATCATATCTCTTCACATTTACGACAGGGTGACACAGCCAGCCACATAGCACTGCTGCTCATTACTGATATCGGGGGTAGGCTCTGCCCTCCCTCCTCCCTTTTCGGTCCCCCTAAATAGCCCTTCACAGCAGTATTACCAAGGCTCGACTTATGCCCAACCCTAGAGAGGCTTATTTTTGCCCCTCTAAGCCTACTGTGATTCACTTCGCCTGTGCCCTCTGCAAAAGAAAGTGGTCTTCAGGTCAGCCTTCACCCTTTCTGCCAGTCCTGCAGTCCTTCCACCATGTCTTCCCCACAGGAGCCCCCTGACACCCGGGATGAGAGCACACCCCTCCCTTCGGAGTGGGCTGTTGCTATGTCACAGTCGGTCTCTGACCTGACAAAAGTATCAGTCTCTGGTCCAGGTCCTGGAGAGACTTCAACACTTGTCTACCGCCACCAGTGCTCTGAACGCCTCTCCTGGCGATTTGCACGCATCCGACCATGACCTTCGCATGGACAGATTGGATACAAAGCCAAGGAGGCAGGCTCTTTCCAGTTCCTCCTCCAGGTCACTTTGCATCCTCCCGGATGCGTTCCTCACCCCATGCCCCCTTCTCGGAGGCGGTTTTTGGGTCGGAAGGGGATCCCCAGTCTTAGTCTGATTCAGATGCAGGATGTGGTCAATAGCCTTATCTTGGCAATTTCTCAAACTCTTAGCCTAAAGGAGGCCGAGGCACCTACTCAGGAGCACTCTGTTTCCTTCCAGTGGGTAAAATGTCCTTCCCGGACTTTTCCCGATCACAGGAAATTTGAAGCAATTATGTCTAAACACTGGGAACACCCTGAAAAACATTCTTTATCCCTTGGTAGATTGACAGAGTCCTCTAATGTGGACCCTCCGGTTTCTCACCTGTGTTCCAATACCGTCTTGGCTCTGCCAGACGGTGCATCTCTTAAGGACTCTACGGATAGACAGATTGAAACTTTGGCTAAGTTAGCCTTTGAAGCAGCTGGCGCCTCCCTCTGTCCTATTTTTGCCTCCACCTGGGTGGTAAAGTCCATGTCTGCCTGGGCAAGAATGCTTTGTCAGGGTATCCTAGCGGCAACCCCTCTAGATGAGCTGGCCGATTTGGCTGACCAGATTGCCCATGCTGGCAAATATCTTCTGACCACCTCCTTGGATGCGGCAGGTGGTTCCGCCAGTGCTACCAGCAACATTGTTGCCATATGCCGCATTCTCTGGTTGAAAGCATGGAATGCAGATCCACCGTCTAAGAAATCCCTTACTAATCTTTCGTTCCAAGGCTCTAGACTGTTTGGGTCCAACCTGGATCAAATAGTTTTGGATGCTATCAGTGGGAAAAGCACTTCTCTTCCCCAAACCAGACCAAAGCGTCTTTTCAATAGGAAGACGTGGCTCCAATGCCATTCCTTTCAGCCCTTCTCTTCTTTGGGGACTTCCTCCCAGCAGGACTGATCTACGCCCAAGGGGAAAGGAAGAAGCCGTCTTTCAAACCTGCACCTCACTGGAGGCCAAAGGGTTGCTCCTCCAAGTCCTCTGGGTCCCACGCCAACAGGTTCTCCTCAGCGTGACGGTTAACTCCTACCCGCTCCCGTCTTTTCCCTACTACGCACGGAGTAATCATACCCGGTCCCTGGCACGAGAGGTTTTCAGGGTTCTACTCCAATCTTTTCGTAGTCCCGAAGAAAGACTGATCTCTGTCTGATTTTGGACCTCAAGCAATTGAACCATCACGTTCGGATCCGTCACTTCAGGATGGAGTTCCTACGTTCAGTAATCACCTCCATGAACTGGGAGGGTTTCTTTGCTCTGTAGACATTCAGGATGCTTATCTCCACAATCCTGTTTATGTTCAGCATCAGAGATTCCTTCGGTTTTCGATCCAGGAGGACCACTATCAGTTAGTGACTCTTCCCTTCGGCCTAACCTCTGCCCCCAGAGTATTCTCAAAGGTCATGGCAGCGGTCATGAGCATCCTTCAGTCCAAGGGATTTCTCATAATCCCTTACCTGGACCATCTTCTGATCAAAGGGCCGTCCTGTCGAGACTGCGACCAGAGTCTTCAGATCACCTTGGACACTCTGGTCCATCTCTGTTGCATAGTCAACAAAGAGAAGTCCTCCCTGACCCCAGCGCAACACCTGGTGTTTCTGGGCATGAGGTCCGACACGGTCCAAGCCCATGTCTTCTTTCCATGGAAGAAGTTCTCTCTCTGCCAGGGGTTCCATACTCTTATGGCAACCAGCTTCTCTCCCTCCTACGGTTTTTCCTGAGAGTTCTGGTGAAGATGATTGCCGCCATGTAGGCTGTGCCTGTTGCCCAGTTCCATACCCATCCCCTTCAGTTGGCCCTCTTGTCTGCTTGGGCCAGTCCAGGGAGGCAGTTCTCTTGTCCCATTCTTCTGCCGCTCAGGGTGAGGGAGTCCCTGACTTGGTGTACGCTATCCGCCTCAGTCCTGCACGGAAAGTCCTTCCTCTCCGTCAGCAGGTCATCACCACTGACGACAGTCTACTCGGTTGGGGAGCGGCTTTTCTTCATCACACAGCGCAGGGTCGCAGGAACTCCCAAGAAGCCGCTTTCCCCATCAATTTCGTGGAGATCAGGCAATTTTCTTTGCCCTTTGCCGCTGACAGACCCTCCTTGCAGGCCAGCCGTTCCGCATACAGTCGGACAACGCCACTGCCCTAGCTTACATAAAACATCAAGGCGGGACTTGCAGCAAACAAGTTATGGTGGTGGTAGCAAGGATTCTGGTATGGGCTGAGCGTCATGTTCCCGCCATATCAACCAAACTGGGCAGCCGATTTTCTGAGTGAGTCGTCAGGGTCTCGTGTCGGGCGAGTGGTCTCTCAACCCTGCAGTTTTCAACCAGGTATGCCAGAGATGGGGTACACCGGATGTCAACCTGATGGCATCTCGGATGAACCATAAGGTTCCTCAGTTTGTAGCCAGGTCTCAAGATCCGCTAGTGATCTTCTTCGATACTCTAGTAATCCCTTGGTCTTAATTCCAGCTGCCTTTTCTTTTTCCGCCTTTCTTCTTGATTCCGAGAGTCGTGAAAAAGATAAAGGCGGAAGGGATTCTCGTAATTCCAGTAGCTCCAGACTGGCCAAGAAGGTCCTGGTACGTGGAGCTGGTGAACATGCTCATGGACGTTCCCTGACCGACCAGATCTTCTCTCACAAGGTCCCCTCTTCCACCAGAGTTCACAGTTTGTGTATAACGGCATGGCCGTTGAGGCCGCATTCCTGAGGGAGACTGTTATTTTTTTCATCAGGTCATTCAGACCATGCTTGGGGCGAGAAAACCAGCATCCTCTCGTGTCTATCACAGATACTGGAAGGCCTTCTTTCGGTGAAGTGAAGACAACAACTTGGTCCCTATGTCTTTTTCCCTTCCTTCCATCCTGGGTTTTCTACAAGCGGGTCTTGACTTTGGTCTATCACTCAGTACCCTTAAGGGTCAAGTTTCCGCTCTGTCAATTATTTTCCAGCGAAATCTGGCTTCTCGTTTCCAGTTAAAGACTTTTCTTCAAGGAGTCACCCACCTGGCACCTCCTTATTGTCCTCCAATAGATCCATGGGATCTTAACCCTGGTCTTGGCGCACTCCAGCGCGCTCCTTTTGAGCCCATTCAAGACATTCCGTCTTCTCTCATGTCATGGAAGGCTGTCTTTTTAGTTGCCATTACGTTCATCAGCAAAGTCTCTAAAAAGTTAGCGGCTTTATCCTGCCGTTCTCCGTTCCTGATTCTCCATCAGGACAAGGTGGTGCTCAGACCCGTTCCTTCCTTCTTGCCTAAGGTGGTCTATTCATTTCACATTAATTAAGAAATTGTCCTTCTCTGTCTCTCTCCACGCTATCCCCTGGAGAAGTACCTCCATAACTTGGATCTGGTTAGAGCTATCCGAGTCTACCTTTCAAGGACTGCTTCCTTTCGCCACTCTGATGCCCTATTTGTCATCTCTGAATATTGTCGTAAGGGGCTCCCAGCCTCCAAGTCCACTATTGGTGATTGTCCTGATCATGGCATGCCTCCTATATTGCGATCAAATCCAAACAGCCTCCCCCAGGGGTAAGGGCTCAGTCCACCTGGGCGGTGGGAGTTTCCTGGGCAGTTCGTCACCAGGTCACGGCTTTACAGATTTGTAGGGCCGCGACCTGGTCATCTTTGCACACCTTTGCGAGGTTTTACAGAGTTCATACCCATGCCTCGTCTGATAAAGCCTGCGAAGGAAGGTGCTGCAGGCGGCAGTTACGCACCGGCCGACCTAAGTCTGTTTTCTTTGCATTCTTTGTTTCCCACCCTTGGGACTGCTTTGGGACGTCCCATGGTTACCTGTGTCCACCAATAAAGCGATAAAGAGAGGTGGATTTTTGGTACTCACCGTAAAGTCTTTCTTGGAGCCTTCATTGCAGGACACAGGTAACCATGGGTTGTATGCTGCTGTCGCTAGGAGGCTGACCCTAGGCAAAATAAGAAAATAGCTCCTCCTCTGCAGTATACACACACCAATAGGCACACAGCACCTCTTTGTACCTCTTTTGGGCCTATGTTGGTAGGTTAGTACAAATGTTGAGTATTGGTTGCTTCTCCTACTGCTTTAACACTAACTGAGGTGCTTTGTGCCTGTCGGCAGCGCTGGTGGGGTGGAGTCACAGGAGGTGTTGCGGGGGCTCCGCCAACATTTTGTGAAGGCCCATAGCCACCGCACATCCATTGCTGCGATGCTGTGTTTTCTGGGAAAATCCCAGGCTGCTGCTGCAGGTTCGGCTGTGCTCAGTGGTGTGGGGGCTCCGGTGACATTTTGTGAAAGCCCGGAGCCCCCGCACTTCCATTGCCTCGATTCTGTGGCCTCTGGGAAAATGGTCGCTGGAGGCGGCGCATGCGCAGATTGAGATCTCTGCAACGAGATCTTGGGATACAAGATCTTGGTGCCGAGATCTCAATCTGCGCATGCGCCGCCTTCAGCGGCCATTTTCCTGGAGGCCACAGCATCGAGGCAATGGAAGTGCTGGGGCTCCAGGCTTTCACAAAATGTCACCTGAGCCCCCGAACCTGCCGCACCAGACTGAGATGGGAGCGAGATTAATGCCCTACACCGTCGGACCACCGGAAGAATCGCCCGACTCCTGCTGCCACCACGCTAATTGTAAGTACATTCCGACTGTAAGACGCACCCCCGTTTTACCCCCAAATTTTTTGCTTATAGTCTGAAAAATACGGTATGTACTATAATAAGGTCTAACGGGCAAAGTGTTTTGTAAAACTGACATTTAATATCCTGCAGTGCAAAAGTATTGCACGATATTAGATCAGGCAAGAAAAATGTGAAGTCCCATAGAGGACTGTAGCGACCTAATTTCATTTTACCGACTCAAAATTTATTTATTTTTATAAAAAGTGATTAAGACGTTGTACAGAAAGATAAGCGGTATCAATGAAAATGTCATCTTGTCCTGCAAGAAATGTGGGCCATCAACTTAAAAAAATGTTTTCTATGTGCAGCCCAGGTACCAACTGAGTTTGAGACACCTGCTCTAAAAAGATTATATACAAATTAATCATAAGTTATATACAGTGCTGAGTCTAAGTACACCCCTACGGATTTTTCAGAAAGCCTTTTAGTTTCCTTTCAGGATCAACATTTTTCATACTACAAAATATTTGCAATACGTAGACCAAGATTTGTTGTTTTGCACACTCAAAAGTAATTTTTCTAACAAAGTAATTCAAGACCATGTTGCAAAAATGAGTACACACCAATGAAAGTCATCCGTGTAACGATAATTAGAATTTTTTAGTCTAAACTTTAACAAGAATTCAACAGGTAAGTCTAATTATTCATTACACAGGTGTCTAGCAGACAGATGACTATTAAAGGGTGTTGCGTAACAAAGCCACCTTCCATTTCATGCTGTAAGCAATGGCACCACATGGAAGAGAAATCTCACAAGACATGAGAAAAAAAATTGTTTACACAAGAAAGGTGAAGGCTACAAGAAGATCAGAAAGAATAACAGAATACTAAAGCAATAGTGATATAAAAATGTAACAAAGATGGAATTGCAACCATCTCACAGATGTCCAGGCCAACCACTGAAGTCAGCACCTAAAGAGGAGCGTCTTCTGATGAAAAGGTTTGAAAAAATGCAACATGTAAATTCACCGCAGTTGGCTAGAGAAGTAGAAAGCCAACCCTTAGTGAATGTTTCCTGTGACATAATACGGTGTAAACTACAGAGGAATGGCATGTATGGGTGTTGTCCACGAAAGAAGCCTCTCCAAAAGACTTTGCACAACCCCCTACCCCCTCCCTCAATTTGCCAGGGCCCATCCTGAAAAATAGATAGATGTTTTAATGTTTTTTAAATTGATTGCTTCAAAACTTTATGGCGTCTCAAAGGAGAGGAGAACAAAGAAAAATGCATGGTGCCTACAGTGAAACATAACGGTGGCAGTATCCTTACATGGGGCTGCAAGAGAGCTGCTGGTGTCTGGAGCTACATTTCATGGATGGTTTCATGAATTCACACATGTACTTCTCTATACTGAAAGCAAAGTTGCTCCCATCACGCTGAGCCCTTGGTAAGCGTACAGTTTATCAACATGCCAGTGATCCAAAGGCCACTGCTACATTTCTGAAGAACTGGGTGAAAATAATTCTGTGGTCAATTATGTTTCTTTATGCGACCCCCAACTGAACACCTATGGGGGATTCTTAAGAGACAAGTAACATAGTTAGCAAAGCCGAAAAAAGACATTTGTCCATCCAGTTCAGCCTATATTCCGTCAGAATAAATCCCCAGATCGATGTCCTTGTAAAGAAGTTATCACTCTCCATCCAGCATCCAGGCTCTAAAAGAGCAAGTTCTTGAAGAATGGAAAAAGATAATGTTTCGATATGTCGCCGACTTGTTTGTTCCATGCTTAGAAGATTCAGGTCTGTCTTTAAAAATTATGGACTTTATACAAAATACTAGGTAATTTGATGTGGGGTGTACTCATTTGTGCATCAACTAATTTTACTAAAACTGAATATTTTG
>VIAB01001662.1:80942-94282 GCA_009801035.1 Oophaga pumilio | reverse complement strand
TCTTTTGTTTACTGATACGAGATCAAAGATTTTTATTTCTTGTAAATTGTCTGAAACTGTTGAATTCTGTCTCAATTTGTAAAAACCAACCAACTGGGGTACATGCCGAGCACTGTAATCATTAGGTGCTTTTGACACTTTTTGTGCCTTACTAGATGGTTTTGAAAAGTGTCTTAAAAAAGGCCTAGTCCTAAAATGTCCAAAATGTTGGATAAAAGAAAGCCAACCAATTGCTGACGCAAAGAAAAAAGGTCTCTAATTTGACAAGCATGACGTGCAAGAGAAATGAAAATCTACACCTGATCCCTATGTTCCACCAACTTTAAGAAAGTGGTTTGGGAAGGCATAAAGATGCTAAATGTCACAAAACTGCCTGCATCTTAGGCCTCTTTCACACTTCAGTCGTGCGACGTCCGCCAAAGAGTGAAAATGGCGGATCCGCCAGAAAAGTTGAAAAACGGATGCAAGCGGATCACTTTTCTGACGGATCCGTCATGAACTTTTCAACCCGGAAAAAGAAATTTTCTATCTGGAAAATGCAGTTACGCATGTCCGGACCGAGGAGAGAGAGAGCCCGGACAGTTTTGTCAGCATTTTCAATGGTTTTCAATGGAAGCGATGGATCCGCTGGCGGATTCCGTCAAAAGACGGATGCCAGCAGATCCGCCATAGTCCGCCATTTTGGCGGACCGAAAAAACATTGCATTGGACGTTTTTCTGAAACGACGGACGCCAAATTTTTGGCGGATCCAACAAAAAACGGACCTAACGGATGACCATCCGTCAAAATCCATCACTAATGCAAGTCAATGGGAAAAAGCGGATCCGCCAAAAAAAATGGCGGATCCGTTTATTTCACATTTTGACGGATTTTGACTGACGTCGCACGACTGAAGTGTGAAAGAGGCCTTAGGCTGCACCTGTCAAGCGGACCAAATCTTAAGTCATGTATAATTGTTTACTTTTACAATATAAACAGAAATAAAAAAAAAACACAAAGTTTTCGATCCACCCTCACAATATTAGACCCTGTCTGTAGCCTTCTCGTTCTTTTGTGTTCTCGTATCATTAACACAGCATCGGGAGTACCCAACTGAAAACCAATGTTTAGTATACCCATATTTATTTTACCTTTAGCAGGTACCCTTCCCTGAGGACATCCTGTAGGCACAAGCCTCCTGTGCCCATCCATCATCTTCTTCCTGATGTCACTTAATAAATTTCTGATCAATGACCACTGCATTTATAAATTAGGAGCACAATAAAGTCAAAAAGCTTTTCCAGAAGGTGAATTTTAAAAGATTTAATAATTTGTTCATCCAATCAATAACAGTGGCGTCGGCATACAAGTTGTATGAAGGTACAGCACTATGCATTTTAATATACATAGAATTGGAAAAAATATATGTATAAAAAGGTTTATTCAAAAATACTTTATAAAATGTCAACACTTAGGAATCTGTAAAATGGCAGCCTACGCACGGTTAGATATGAGTCAATCGATAGGTATAACATTGAGATTCAAGTTGATAAATAAATTGGAAAAAGATAGACAAACTAGGTCATATGGCAGTTATACATCGGCAAATGTCTCATGAAGACATCTGCATATGTTTAGAAGTCCTGATGGCCAAAACTGTGGCACAACAAGCATCTCATCAGGTCATTATCATCCCATTAGGAAGACCTACAACATTTACTCAAAGCAAGATTAGTTGTCTATAGCCAACCCAGTAACAGATCCCATGTTGGGCAAACTGGGAGATAAGAATTGGTGAGGTCCACCTTGACTAGCATTACATTCTCAATTTCTCTGTCCTTTTCTAGCTGGTCTTGACGATTCCTGTTAGTCTGTAATTTGAACTCTTGTCAGGATCCCCGTGTTTTTAGCTCAAGTAGTCAGTCTTGTGGATACAAGTATGTGACTTGCAGGTCACATGCCAATTAGCAACTTTAATTGCTTCTCACAATGTCTATCAAGAGAATTGGATGAGAAGCTAGCTGGCTCAACCACTGTAAAATAGAGAGGAATTCTGACAGTGCGCATATTGCACACTGGCAGTATTTGGCAAACTGCAGTCACATAAACTCCAGAACCGTATGTGGTGACCAGGAAAACCCTTTAAAGGAGATAAGTCAGAAGGATTTTTAGACCCTAATCTACGTCCATCTATGTAAAGCATCGGAAATGTTGATAATGCCTAAACCTTTGTGTTAGAAGACGATGCATCCATTTTCTAGAAATCCAAATGTTTCTACAAATGAGCTCCCAAGTGTATGTGGGCTTGGCCTGCACTTACAGCTCTATGACATCTCTCCCTCTTCTCTCTTTCTCCGCCTCCTGCTGGCTTCCTATCAGTAACTGACAGGTCACTCTTCTTTGTGACCTTCTCCTCCATCCAAAATCTCATACAGGCACCATAATTCCCAGGGGGAGACGCATGCGCAGTAAGGTCTGATGATATTGTGAGAGCCAGAATTATGATCTGCGCCCTTGGTAATGACGGTGCGTCCGCGAGATCTTTGATGGTGGAGCAGGTCACAGAGAAGAGTGACCTGTCAGTGACTAATAGGAGGCCGGTAGCAGGGGGGGAAGGAGGCAGAGCAGTCAGAAAGCTGTGAGTGCAAGGCCAAGCTCTCATGTGCTTACGAGTTGATTTGCATATACATTTGTTGATGGATTTTTAGAAACAGATGCACGGACTTGTAATACAAAGGCATAGACATAGCCAACATTTCAGAAGCTTTGCATGGATGACAATAATTTAGGGTCTGAAAATCTACCTAAAACTGAGCCAATATCAATTTACTAAGATATGTTGGAGGAGGAAGAAATGGGGTGGTGTGGACTTCAAAACGGTAAAAGTCCAGGTGAAATGCTCCTTTTACCCTTGCAATCATCCAGTATGGTCAGTAATTAATAACTAAGTTGAGCAAGCTCATTGAATTTGTTATGTAAAATAAGGATTTTTACATTTTTTTTTAAAAAAAACGATACCTCTGTTGATGTCATCAAAAACTAACTTGGCAGTAAAATTAGCCTCTGGATATATCAAAATATAATTGGAAGATAAAATAATCTACAAATTTTCTTTGATGCAACAACCATAAATTTTATGTCATAGTAGAATTTCTTTATTTGGGATGAAAAATACCATTTTTGTTGTAGTTACTAAATTTTTTAGAAAATTTTCCATTTTTTATTTATTCAATATCCTTTACTAATAATTTTTTTACATGTTTTCTAGCACCGTACTTTGGAACACTGGATTTAGCTAAACAAATATATAAAAAAATAGCCAATATAAGCATATTTTACAAACATTATTTCTTTGGAATGTATCCACACAAAAAATATACTTTACGATGGTGGTCGTCATGTGGAAGCTAAGCATTTTCTTGGACTTTTCTGTATCTCTCAGTCTCAGTTCTTATGATAAGTGATTCAACCACTCAGACCTCATGTGATCATAAGTAGAGATGAGCAAATTTGTTCGGATTTTGTCCCTGAATCTGATTTTGACATAATCGAACACTATTCGTGCCGCATGTTTGTCTTATGATCTGTTCCGAACATATTTGTTAATTTCTACTCCCATTGATTCTAATAACATTCGGCTGTGTTCGACGAATATTGGAAAAACAATATTCGATTCTGATTCTATTTGTAACCAAATCCAAAAAAATTTGGTCATCTCTAATCATAAGTGGTTCATAGGAAAATTCCTATAATCTTTAGAATATATTGGTCTACAATTCTCATTCTATTTTTCCTTTGGTTCTACAAGTTGACATTCTCTTACGGTCAACCTTGGACTCACCCATGTACTCATTGCTCTCACAAACACCATATACAGCCTTAATTCAGTTAGTATTGGTTGTCTAACATGTATGGAGGACCTCCAAACAGATGATGTCAGGGTTAAGAAAAGGACAAACATTTTGGAATTTCAACAACCAACCCTTTTGTTCTTCCAGGAGTCTGGCAGTGTCTCTCTCATGGCTTAGCTGAGAGCTCCTGTGTTCTCGGTGTATGGGCGAGTCGGGAAAGATAGCTGTTGGCCTCAAGATCTTTGGCCGACACCTATCCATTGTGTATGGGGGCTCTATAACAAGTACAATCACACTTTCAAAGCTTTGCCATTCTTCACAGCTACAGAATATTAAAAGGAGAGACAATAAGAGGTTTATTGGCTGACAGACACTTCAATCTGTGTCTTAATTCTAAAACCCTTTCAGTGAAACCAAAAAATAGTAAGGTTTTTTTTTTATCAGAGCACCATGATTTTCTTCCAAGTCTGTATTATCATGTTTCTTTGCAAACATCCATTCTTATTCAGCGTGTGCTAGGCATGGAAAACACCTTTAACCACTTCAATGTAATGTGTCATCAGAAAATAACCTAAATCCCGTGTTTGACAATTAAAAAAAAAAAAAAATACATTTTATAGCACAATCTTTATCAAGAACCAAAAATAGTAATCTTGCAATTTACACACTGATCACTACGGCTAATGTAGATTTATACTTCCTGTCATTTCACAAATTGTTTTCAGCAGGCTCATAACCATCAGAGGCAGAATTACAATGACAGGTAACACCTCTATGCACAGAATCCACCATTCAGAGTAGGTGATATCACAGCTCACCTCCTCCCCTATCCTTCACAATGACCTTAGCTTATGCTCATTAGATGCTTTAATATGAAAGATGGATAAAAATCGGCTGGGGAGACAATGAGGCACAAATAGGGTCTTATCCTGTATAAAAGAGAGAAAAATGGTTTATGTTCACCTTGTGGGGTTGTGACAGTCTCGAGTCCTGTTTTAGCTTGTGACAGCAGAAGGCGACTGTGGATCCATCATGGCAGAAAAAATGTAGAGAAATGGAAACATTAATCTCAAATCGCTCTGCTAATCTCCCACCAGGCGATGAAAAAACAGTAAAGAGTATTTGGAAGCGGTTTTTAGTTGTCAACACATTTCGCAGCATACAACACTTCATCAGGACAAAACACTACATAATATATAATACAGTGGTTGTCCTGATGAAGTGTTGTATGCTGCGAAACGTGTTGACAAAGATGCTTCCAAATACCCTTCGCTGTTCTTTCATCGTCTGGTGGGAGATTGGCAGAGCGATTGTTGATCCATCTTTCCATTTGTCTACATTTTAATTTAAAAAATAGGATAAGTCAGTCTATTCCTGCTGATGTACATGTGGATTCCTTATCCCCCTTTCACATGTCCGTGTCTCTGGTATGTGTGGTGACAGTTTTCACACGTACCGGAGACATGTACACAAGTAGAACCATTCAAATGAATGGGTCTATGTAGATGTCAGTGTGTTTTCACGGACCGTGTGTCCGTGTGCAAAACACACAGAAATGTCGGTTTTCACACGGACCGGAAAATGTCCCGCACACGTGCACACGGAGAACACACTTTGATGTCCTCCGTGTGCATGGACAGCCGCCGGGGAATTAGTGCTACTCCTCTGCTCGCAGGCTGAGCAGGGAGAATGATGACTGCTGGCTTCAGCACCAGCCGCAGGGGGACAGCGGCTTACAGTAGCGCTACTTCCCCGGTGGCCGTCCGTGTGGTACTGATGCCGCACATGGTTGGCACACGGTTGCCACACGTGTACCGCACATAGTACACACACGGACACACAGACACTGATATCCCTGGTACCGAAAATATCAGGACGTGTGAAACGGGCCTTAAACAGGATGTACGAGTGTAGATTATCCTGTGTGAATATTGAAAGATTTCTAGTTTTTATCTTTAATTCTGATTGTGGTATGTAAAAAAAACAAATGAAAACAAAATACTTAAAGGGAATCTGTCACCAAGTTATTCCTATTCAGTATAAGAGCAGCATAATGTGGGGCTGATATCCTGATTCCCGGGATGTCTCACTTGCGGTTGTGCTTGCTGTCATTTTGATACAATCATTGTTTTTCTACTGAAGATATAGCAGTGCTCAGAATACTGAGCTGTGTATAACACCGCCCACACCACTGATTGGCAGCTTTCTGTGTATACTGTATATTTAGAGATAGCTGCTGTTCAGTGGTGGGGGCGGGGTTACACACAGCAATTGACTAGGAGGCATGAGACACCTAGTCCTGTACTGATAATCTCCTGCTGATAAAACACTGATCTTACTGAAACAGCAATAAGGACCACACACTGTAGACATGTCTAATTTTACTGCAAAACGGCCCCAATATCCAGATCCTGATCTTATTAGTAGCCTATGGTCCTAAATTATATCATCACAACATACTGGCTGAAGTCCCAATCGCATGACCACAGAAAACAAGAAAAAAAACCTCTATAAACTTGTCTAATGTCAAAATAAGATAGGGGAAAGAAATGTTCTTTCAGCTTGGAATAATCTAGAAATGTCACAAATTCCTTCATTGTTAACCCCTTTCTGCCCATCTTACTATTATTTACAGTCTTCACTAATAGTGAAGCTCCTGAAGCTAAGGATAAGGAAAAGAATCAATATCGCTATTTCAATCTAGAATTTGTCAGTGTGTTATATTACTTGTTACATGCCAGCTATATAACAACATTATAGAATCATGTTTTGATTACTTTAGCTAAAGAAACCTTGGCTTGTAGATATTCCTGGAATCTTCTATAAGATATTGTTTTCTAGATGATATGTATCACAGAAACCAGGAGTCTCAACGTGTTTGAGATTCCGATGGAAGGAGGTTCATAAACTATGAATTGTTTATCTTTTGTTTATGCGTTGTGTAACCACTAGGGTGTTTCCAAATTGCGTTTCATCACACGCTCAGGGGCCCCTTCGTCCCGAATCCCTCTGCAAAATAGGATTTGGGCATATGTGCTAACGAGGCCATAGACTATCATGGTACCAACACGGTGAATGTATGTTCTGTCATGCATATTTTGGGCATATATACCTACTGGAGTAGATTGTGTCTGGGTTTCCGCCTGCAATAAGCGTATATGCCCAAAAATTATCTAGCGGATTCATTGTTTTACCATAATTTTTAATAATTTTTAATAAATGAAGATTGTCATTTACTAAGAAGATTCCTGTCTTTTGCGCCCTGTTGACCGGGTTTTCAAGAATCTTGCTCAATAGTAATCCCACTTGAGGTACCCGGCTGGAGCAGCATTAGATCTCTTAATTGCATACAATACTTACGCCTGGCTGGCGCTCCTACAGACTGTCTATCCCACGTCTCTCAAAAATTATCTACGACAGAGTGCACGTTCACTCTTTCGGCATCATCATAGTCTATGGCCAGGTTGGTACATACAACTGAACCCCGTTTTCCAGGGGATGGGGCCACCGACCATGTAACAAAATGCAATGTCAAAGCACCCTAGTGATGTGCTATTATTATGGCGCAGAAGACCAATGGCTGGGTGCTATAAAGTTGAGTTAAATACTGCACCCTTTGGGGTCATCAATATATCATATCACTCTCAGCGCCAGCTGGCTTCATTTAAAGATTGAATGGAGCCAGAACAGCAAAGCCACATACAGTTGTACTCAAAACTTTTTCTCCACTCATGGTTAGTGGTTGGGTGAAGCCATTTATTGCCAAACTACTGTGTTTTCTCTTTTTAAATCATAACGACAACCCAAAACATCCAAATGACCCTGATCAAAAGTTCACATTCTCCATTACTTAATACCGTGTATTGCCCCATCTAGCATCAATGACAGCTTGAAGTATTTTGTGCTAATTGTGGATGAGATTCTTTATTTTCTCAGATGGTAAAACTGCCCACTCTTCTTGGCAAAAAGACTGCAGTTCCTGTAAATTCCTGGGCTGTCTAGCATGAACTGTGCGCTTCAGATCTCCCCAGAGTGGCTCAATGATATTGAGATCAGGAGACTGAGATGGCCACTCCAGAGCCTTCACTTTGTTCTGCTGTAGCCAATGACAGGTCGATTTGCCCTTGTGTTTTGGATCGTTGTCATGTTGGAACATCCAAGTACGTCCCATAAACAGCTTTCGGGCTCATGATTGCACATTTGCCTCCAGTATTTGCTGATAACTCCAAAAACATACAGATAGGGAATCTAGATTGTGAGCCCCATCGGGGACAGCGACAATAATGTGTGCAAACTGTAAAGCGCTGCGGAATATGTTAGCGCTATATAAAAATAAAGATATTATTATTATTATAACGTGCTGCATTCATCTTTCCTTCAACTTTGACCAAGTTTCCTGTGCTTTTGTCGCTCACACATCCCCAAAACATCAGCAATCCACCTCCGTGCTTTATAGTAGGAATGGTGTTCCTTTCATCATAGGCCTTGTTGACCTCTCTCCAAATGTAAATGTTATAGTTGTGGACAAAAAGTTCAATTTTGGTCTCATCAATCCAAATTACCTTGTTCCAGAAGTTTTGAGGCTTGTCTCTGTGCAGTTTTGCGTATTGTAGGCGACATACTTTGCAGCATTTGCGCAGTAATGGCTTTCTTCTGGCAACTCGACCATGCAGCCCATTTTTCTTCACATGCCTCTTTATTGTACATTTTGAAATAACCACACTGCTAGTTTTCAGAGAGTCCAGTATTTTAGCTGATGTTATTTGTGGGATTTTTCTTTACATCCCGAACAATTTTCCTGGCAGTTGTGGACAAAATTTTTGTTGCTCTACCTGACCGTGGTTTTGTTTTTACAGAGCCCCTGATTTTCCATTTGTTAATCACAGTTTGAACACTGCCGACTGGCATTATCAATTCCTTGGATATCTTTTTGCATCCCTTTCCTGTTTTATACAGTTCAACTACCTTTTCCCGTAGATCCGTTGACAATTCTTTTGCTTTCCCCACAACTCACAATCCAGAAACATCAGTGGCTGGATGAAAGATGCAAGAGTCTGTCTGGATCCCAGAAACTCACTCAGCTTTTAAGCACACACACATTACAAGCAAACAGGTCACAGGTGAGGATGTTACCTTTAGTAGCCAGTCAAACCTATTTGTGTCAACTTCTGTGCATATTATCAGGCCAAAATCAGCGGGGCATGTAAACTTTTGATCAGGGTCATTTGGATGTTTTGGGTTGTCATTAAGATTTAAAAAGAGAAAACACAGTAGTTTGATAATAAATGACTTCACCAAACCACTAACCATGAGTGGAGAAAACGTTTTGGTGTTATCATTCATATTCTCTGAAAAAATGCCAAGAAAGCAAAAATTTTGCCGGGTTATGTAAAATTTTGAGAACAACTGTATACTGTATAACGGTCATTGCTGAGAACTTGTAACATCCTGCCGATGCTTTAAGGCAACTAAATGCCCCCTTACTAACCTGGTCCAATGCAACTGTACTTTTTACATATTTTGTAGGTACTACCCTATGGACATGTTCCCTATAGGGACAATGGGTTTAGAAAGCCAAAAAATATTATAATAGGGGTTTCATGGTAAAATTTGCTCCAACACATAAGACACTACGAAACACATCAAAAAGTCTAAACGAGCAAGTTGTTTTAGTACAAAAAGTGATCCATTAAATGCAAAAAGCAGCTTCCTATTTTTATTTAAAAAACCTGCAATAACTTAAAAAAAAATGGAAATCCCTTTGTCACCCTGTAATCGCCCTTCATAATCACAGCAATTCATTTTGGAACAAAGTATCTAATCAATAAAAGCTGAATTTTCTAAGAATTCAAATGCAAATTGTTTGAATGTTTAGAATTCTCGTAAACACTTTTCACATTTATATATTCAGTAATTAGGAATCAGTCACAGTCTCCAGTAATGTCACTGAATGCTTCACATGTTAATTCAGCCTCAAATGCCAATCTTTAGAGCACAGAGGATCGGCTGTCTATGTAAATCTGATATTCACCCATCTCCCAAAAAATTGCAGAGTATTCAGTAACAATGTGTGGCTAATAGCATAATTTTTTCCTTTTTTTGTATTAAATATCAATTCTCATATAGGTTACATTATTTCACAATGTTCCATTTTGAAGTCCATCCAGTACCCACAATGGATAAAATTTTGTCTTACTTTGGTCTCCAAGAAGTATCGTTTCTCCTTGAGGAGATTGACATGCTAAGCATGCCGAGATGAGGAGACTTAAAGCCGCAATGCTCCTCTGGGAAATATGCAAATGGTCTCTGCAGAAAGGAAGAGGACTAGAACTCTAGTGCTTCCAGTAGGTGGCACTAGAGTTCTAGGCCTCTTCCTCTCTGAAGAGACAATTTACATATTTCCCAGAGGAGCATTGCGGCTTTAAGTTTCCTCATCTCAGCATGCTTAGCTTGTCAATCTCCTCAAGGAGAAACCATACTTCTTGGATATCGGTTAGATGCCTCTCACACAGCCAAACCAGATCTCACACTTTGCACTGATGAGGGGCAGTACCCCGAAACACAGTGCCTGCAAATTGAGATTCTGGTATGGCCTTTATCCTAAGTCATGTGATAAGGCTCGTTAAAACGTCGACATTGACTTTTAGGATTGCTACTTCCAATAGGTGGCACTAGAGTTCTAGTCCTCTTCCTCTCTGAAGAAACAATTTGCATCTTACTTTGGGAAACTTTTAGACTCTACAAAACAGAACTGTCCTGGAAGCTTTGGTCCATCTACTGCATCCACTATTTGTATATATCCATCCAAATTCCAATATTTTATAGATGAATTCCCCAAATGGTGCCATGTCTGTCTTGGGCACTGTTTGGCTTTTCAGCTCATCCCTATTTTAGTGAATATTGCCAAACTGAATGCCAGACACAGCCTATGGACCGGTATGGCACCATTTCTGGGAAAAAAAGAAAAGTAACCCTAACCATAGCCAACCTGTTTAGTTTCTATCTATAGAATCTCAAATTTATAGTCTTGTCCTTACTGACTCCCACAATGTCAACACACTCTTGTTCTGCTGCTACCATCAACACCATGACCATGAGATGATTGGCTACTTGTTGTTCTGTCCCAGTGTGAAAATTGCAAGATTTCTACATTTTTTTCCAGTGCAGATTGTGATATGAAAAAAAAACACTGCCACATTAATACAAAAAATACATTTAACACAATCTTGAATTAAAGAGGGCCTTTCACTGTTTTTTTGTATTTAAACTGAGTAGCTCCTAAAATTGGTGCTGCTCCATTCTGGAACAGTGCTCTTTTCTCTGCCCCTCCATTCCAAAGTTATACGCCACAGTAAAAAAGGTGCAAATTTTCCCTTCAACCATCTGGGCATATACAACAGCACTTTTATGGGTGTATGCTTTTCCTCCTTTGATTCTGGCCAATCAAAAATGTCCACACCCACAGAGGAGTTGAAGAGTTAGTTACATAGGTTGATAAAAGACCTCGGTCCATCAAGGTCATCCTTTCTCCACCAATTATACACTATGTGACTAAATTAACTATAACCCAAAATATTATGTGTATCGAGGAAATCATCCAGCCCTTTTTTAAAGGCTGTCATAGTGTCGGCCATTACTACCTCTTGGGGTCGGCAATTCCACAGTCTGACTGCTCTAACTGCAAAGAACTCTTTCCTATTTAGCTGCTGAAATCTCCTTTTTGCGACATGTAATGAGCGCCCCCTGGTCCTTAGTATGGTCTTTGGAAAGAATAAATCATGTGCCAGTGATTTGTACTGACCACACATATATTTATACATGTAGAAGCCCAACTTTCCCAACCTCTCATCACGTGAGAGGCCTTGCTTACCTTGGTTGAAGACAAAATTTCCATAACTTTGGAACCGAATGGCAAAGAAGAAAAAGAACTGTTCCAGAATTGGTGGAGCACCAACAATTGAAGGAGGTACTTGGGATGGTTAACTGGATTTTTAAACTGTTTAAATAAGTAATTTTCTGATGTAACATTCCTTTTAATAATATGATGAGAATCAAGTAAGAGGCCATCAGACGCATCTGGTGACACGTTAGGGGATCAATATGAAACTCCATGGAGAACAGCCAACAAGTCACCACTGACGTCTACAGAAATGTTTAGATTTTTCTTATATAAAAATGAATGCGATAAAGAATATCAAATTTACAAGGAAAGTTTAGCTGCTCTTGGAGAAGCTGAATTTTAGTCAACCTGTCACATTATAAACCTCCCCAGAAATATTTTGTGAATACTGCTATCAGTATTAACAAACATATTCTATTAGTAAACCTATCAAATTGCATAAAAAAGTGAAATTTTGAAAATTATTTACAGTTCCAAAAATATAAAAAATAATGGTTTATCAAAATAACACTTGGAAATGTTCTGTCACCTCCACATTTTTTATTTAAAAAAAAGTCTATAAATCAAATATATTTTAGGAATAAATTGATGCAGGACTTGGTCAAAGACTCAGTTGAACCAGTCAGGTAGAGGACACGAAGCCCACCATCAGGATAAACAGAACAAGTGGATATCCTCTTAAGTTGATTTTATGGTCCCTCAACATGCCAAGATGTGGGACAAACGGAGGATCCTTATGTCCTCTGGTAGACTAGTCTGATCCTGACCGTATGATAAATTTAGGATATCAGCTTTAATATGATCAATCTTAAGCTGAATTATTCATACTAACGAATAGACCATTAACATGCCAACTTACACAAGTAGATTATTTCGGCTGACATTTATCTCACATGTATGGGCTGCATGAAGGCAGTCTGTCAGCAGAAAATAACTGTTCAAACCAAGTACAGGCAATAGGTGCACCATTGATATGGCCAAGCAGTTAGGTGGTCCTTCCCACCAAACACTTTTGCATCGATCTCCACCCTATTCTTTCTTGATTGATATCTCTGACTTTACAGGTGCACAGAAGAAGGCGGAAATGGAAGGAAAATAAATATGTGGGAAAGTGCATTGAACTGACCAGTTTTTTCTAGGGGTGCACCGAGCTCATGTGCTTTGGTTGTCATTTTCCACTGACAGACAACCTTTAACCCCAATATCTATCTTGTCGCCAATGGTTTGTAGATCTAAAGGAGAAAAGACGGAGGGCACCACTGTAGATAATTCTGGGATTACCTATAGCAAGTGATATACACTAATACAAAAACCAAGACAAAGACAAGCTATATTAAGTGTGATCACCAAACATGATACCGCGGTACCACTATATAATTTATTATTGTACACCACCAAACATGATAAAATAGAAAATCCTATATTAATGAGTACTACACAAGAAAAGTGAAAAAAGAAAAAATTAAAAAGTCAAGAACATGACACAAGACATGATCAACCACAAACAGAATGACCAACCCTGTCAGGCAGTAGATAAAGAGTAGTATCTCTATAGATCTAGATCTACATTTCTAGAATTCGACCTTTTCTTACTTTCGACTCTGCAAAA
>VIAB01001662.1:64737-78602 GCA_009801035.1 Oophaga pumilio | reverse complement strand
GGAATATGTTGGCGCTATAGAAATAAAATTATTATTATATTATTTTTAGATCATACACATGACCAGGGTAAATTAGACCAAGTGAGTGATACATTAGCCTTTCACAATAAATATACTCTATCATTCACTTGGTCTAATTTACCTGGGTCATGTGTATGATCTATAGAGATACTACTCTTTATCTACTGCCTGACAGGGTTGGTCATCCTAATTGTAGTTGATCATGTCTTGTGTCATGTTCTTGACTTTTTAATTTTTTTTATTCATTTTTCTTGTGTAGTTGTCATAAATAAAGGATTTTCTATTTTATCATATCTGGAGATCCCTCTTAATATAGCTGGTCTTTAACTTGGTTTTTGTATTGGTTTGTAGATCTGAGTCCCTTCACAACATGATAATGTCATAATCCCATCCCTATATAAAAAGTGGGTGTCTGTCTAAAATAAATATGTAATTGTGTCTTTATGATGGCCAAAGACTCTCCATATGCGAAAAGCTACAAATATGCTCAAAAAAGCAGAGGGATACAATAAAACTGTGTATAACACAAATTCCCCTGTATTAGATAGAAAGGATTAAATTAGTGCCCATTTTACAAACTGGATCGTAAAAACATAGGTTTCTATAAAGCAGATGTATAAGAATCTATGGTTTAATTTATCTACAATTTATCATGTAGCACAATATCCTGTGTAAAAAAATAAAATGTTATGAAACAAACAAAGAAACAGAAATAAAAAAATCCAATAAAAGTGCCATACATTGGTTGTACATCGTCAATATATTGTAGCCAAGGTTAATCGGTAAATTACAAATCAAAAAGCATAAAAAATAAATAGGTAAAAAATAAAAATCAGTGCTGTTTGGTCTTTGTTTTATACCAAAAGATTTTTTTAGAATCTTATAATTTGAAGAATCTACAGTGTTATAATGCTTAGTTCATGTAATAAACTACAAGTATGATCAACCCACTATCAAAAGAATCAAATTTTGACTTTGATCACAAGCTGAACACTAGTCCTTCTTTTCTGTGGATATACATAGATATCATTAAAAAAAACTCTAATCTAGAGTGGAACATTGGGAAAAAAATAATAAATAGAAAAAAAAGAATAAATTAATTCGGAAGAACTAAAAGATAATGTTAGTGGAAGCAATTAATTTTTTTTACACGGTTAATGTATATAATTGTCAGTTGTAAAAAAATAAATAAAAAGCAAAAATAAAAGCCCGTCTTCCTGGCATTTCATATAAGAGCTCATGCACACGGATGTACGGAGCCGTAACATGCGACCAATAGAAGACTATTGGGATCTACTTTTCACCGTATTTTGTGGAGCCTTTTGCCTGTAGAAGAGAGGCTGCTCTTTGAAGAATATCTCCGTAATATGGCACTGTATGGCAGCACATAAAGTATCCGTGGCTCCATTATGTGTGCATGAGGCCTTAGTAAAAAAAAAAATAAAAATAAATAAAAAACGTTAAGCTGGATCAGTAGGAAATGAGAAGAGGAATAAAAAGTGCTTCTCTGAAAACCCCCGATGCACCAAAAATGTCACCAAAAATATCAAAATATAAATAAAATATCTATGTTTATAAAAATTAATGTTTGGCCCAAGACAAAGGCTGCTGGTTATGTAATATGCCAAGGCAATTACCCCCCCAAAAAATAAAACCAACCTTTGCTTTTAGTACAAATGCAATATAACCCTGTGCTGTAACTGAGCGATCACACCTCAATACAATACTTGAGCACTGCTAAAATGTGAGCATACTGGTGTACATTGGAGAGGCATGGCTCAGTAATTAACATACATGATTTACTATATAACCCCCTTGCTGGGAAGGAGATTACAAATGCTATTGTAGCAAACCTCCTTCAGCATTAGCTGAACAAAAGAAATAAACTTCACACCGCAAAAGGTGTATAGTCTTTTTTTTTGTTATTATCTTCAATATCCACACTGGGATTTTTCCACCAAAATAGCTGCCGCAAGCTGTTGGGCGTCAGTCACGTGCGGATTTCTTTTCATAACTATTCGCACAAGTTCTGCTGGAAAGATGTTGCACAAGTTCACAAAAATCTTTTCTCTGGTGTTCGAAAATCTTTGGGGTTCCTGAGGGATTCCACAATAGGGTACCCTCCAAGATGGATCTTGGCTTTCTAGTGGGCTTTGGAAAGCAAACTGCTCATAACACGGTTGGGACGGGTTACCTGGCATTTGGTAGTTTGGTCGATAACCATAAGCAGCATCTCCATAACTCATTCGATCCCAGCTTCTGGGACTTTCTTGACTTAAGTAGGTCTTGTGTTGACGCTGTGGTGGGCTTTCGTATAGTCTTGAGTCGGAAATACTTTCCATTCTTGTAGACACCAGAGATCTTCCCATAATTCCATTCTTTGTCACAGGAGATTTTTGGGTAACATGGTACTCATTTGGGCAACTTGAACGAGCTGCAACAGCATGGTGCTGCAAAGACATATATGGTGGTAGGGACTTGTGGTGAAGCTTCACTTCTTGTTCATGCCCAAAGCTTTGAACTCTAGTCAAAGAGTCATGGTAGCCTTGCATGAATGCTTGAGAACCTGAACGACTGTGTGGATGAATGTGCTGGCACTTTAAATTATCTTCCAGTTGTGGATCAGGTGAGCTAACATAGGAACGGTCATTGTATCCAGCATAGGAATCACTGCTCCCACAGCTTAAACTACCATCACTACTACAGTCAGAAGCCACAGAACTGATCCTGTAATCCGTGTCCAGTGAAAAACGCCTTTCTGGACTCCGGGTTCCAGAGATGCTGAGGTTTGAGTAAGCATTCATCATGGAATAATATCCAATATCCACTGGGGATTCACATTTGGGATACTGTTCGCATGAGATTGCCCCATGGCTTTTTGTGGACATTAGCATTGGAGAGTAAAGTCCAGGTGGTACTGGGTCCTGAGATGGTAAATGCACAGTAGTCAGTAAGCCATTTCTGGATGGAGTTGTACTTTGGGGTTTCATACTTGATATACTAACTAAAGATGGCACAGACCTTGTCTCCAACTTATTTTTGGAGGGCAGCTTCTCCTCCAAGTCATAAGGCTGAGTTCTAATACTGGGGTCTGATTGCCTCTTTGGGGCTGAGCGCTTTATGTCCGAGTTGGTGTCAATCTTGGTGTTTGATGGAACACTATTGCTCTTGACCAACCCAATTTCATTGGCAGACTTAGTAATGTTGCTCCGAGACATGGCACGAAGTTCATCTGCTACTGACCGCTGAGGCTGGTTTCCTCTTTCTGGGTGGTAATACTTGCACTTATGCCCATAGGTACATTTCTTTCCTAAGACATCAAAATAGAAAAATACACAATAAGAGATCTTTAGGCATCTTGTGACCCCAGGTCATGCTTCTAATATTTGAGAAGATGGATGACACTATGGTTTCCTCAAGCATATATGGTCTCCTGTAATTTCTCTATTATAATACTACCTCTGCTGTTTCTTCTCCTTCTACAACCTCTACCACTGCTATCACTGTTACTTGGTGATTTCTATCTTTTGGCGCTTACTGTATATATTGCTGCATATAATCAGTAACTTACCATAAGGACATGGCTGCTTCTTGTACTCAGGCACTACAGGCTTCTTTCTTAAAAAATTGTCCAGGCTTGGTCCATGTCGACCCAAGGGATCATCAGGTGGCATAAATCTACCAAAAAAAATAAATAAATTTTAATATGTGATTGATATACTGTACCTAATCGTAAACTTGATTAAACAAAGTGGACTTTTAGGACTAAAACATTCAGAACTTTTTTTTTATTCAGCAATGGAAATCAATGTTTAGTTCGGGGGGTTCCACTTTAATGGGGCGTAGCTGTACTTTCAGATATGGCTGCCCACACAAGGGAGCCACTAAGCCTTGATAAAAATTGTAGGGATGCAGATGTTTAAGCAAGTATCATTGCCGATTTACTGCAATGATTGTTGAGGATGCTGATCCTTGAGATGGACCATTTATGGTGGCTTAGTTTAAAGGGTTTTCTGGTTAACCCAGCTGCAATTTGTTTTAAAAAACACAAACTGCTTTTTCACCCTTTTGAGACCAGTGCTGCATCTCCACTCCTCATCCCAGTGCTTTGGATGTTATGTTGACAGCACTGCAGGCAATCACGGAGCTCTGCGGCGTTGAGTGGCTCGTGCCATCTACTCTGGCAGAGCTGCTGAGCTTAGTGATTGGCTGAAGTGCTGTTGACATGATGTGCGCACTGCAGACAATAATAGACATCTGAAGCAACGGTGAAGACTCAGCATTGGACATCAGGATTGTGAGTGAAATACTGATTTTTTTTTTTAAAACAAATGGCAACCAGGGGACTTAGGGTATGTGCACACATCACATTTTTTTGTGTTTTCTCTGCATGTTTTCATCATAGAAAAATTGCAGCATTTTACACTGCCTGCAAAGTGAATGAGATTTCCGAAATGTCAAGAACACATTGCTTATTTTCTCCTTGCAGATTTGAAGCAGTTTCAAATCTCCAGCACGTCAATTCTTTCAGCGTTTATGCAGCGTTTTTCACTCATTAAAATGGAGGGGGGACACAAAAATGCATATAAAAAGCGAATCTGCAACATTATGCAGAAACATTTCTGCTGTATTTACATGCCCTGAGTTCAGGCCGCTAAACAAGCGCGATCGACAATATTGAAGTCGTTCGCTTGTTTCCCGGCCTCTTTAGGGTACGTGCACACGTTCAGTAATTGGCAGCGCTTTGGACGCAGCACATATCCGCTGTATCCAAAGCGCTGCTGGCTATTGAACACAAGTGATTCCGCATTTGTTCATTGATCCGTGCGGATTCACCGCGTCCAATACATTGTATGGGTGAAATTTATCTTGCAGAGGCTCGAGTCTCCGCAAGATAAATAGACATGCTACGGTTTGGAGAGACACGCCGTATGTCCGTCTCTGCGAATGATCTGCAGGCATCTGTGCACGCAGAGTGGGCATGGGATTTCTTGAAATCTCATCCACTATGCTGTAACATCTGGACGTTGCACAAGTACGCAGCGTCCAACCCGCATCGTTTGCTGACCGTGTGCACCTACGCTTACTCCGCCTGAGGAAGAATGATTGGCACAGATAGTCCTCGATACATTATTCTGCAGGTCCTATATAGTACATGTAGTGGTCCTTGATAAAGTATAATGCAGCCCCCCTCAGAGTAAAATGTGGTCCCCCTCACAGAGCATGATGCAGCCCCCTTCAGAGTATAATGCAGCCCCCCACAGTATAATTCAGCCCCCTACAAACACACAGTATAGTGCAGCTCCCTCATGCAAACAGTATAATGCAGCTCCCCCACACACAGTATAATGCAGCCCTATAATGCAGCCCCCTTCTGAGTATAATAGAGCCCCCTAAGAATATAATCCAACACCCCAGAGTATAAAGCAGCCCCACAAACAGTAAAATGCAGCCCACCCACACACAGTATAATTCAGCCCCTTCAGTGTATAATACAGCCCCTAAAAATATAATGCAGGCCCTCAGAGTATAAAGCAGCACCCTCAGAGTATAATGCAGCCTCACACAGTATAATGCAGCCCTCCACACACAGTATAATTCAGCCCCCCCACAAAAACACACACAGTATAGTGCAGCCCCCCATCCACAGTATAATGCAGCCCGCCACCCACAGTATAATGCAGGCCCACACACAGTATAATGCAGCCCCACATACAGTATAGTGCAGGCCCACACACATTATAATGTAGCCCCCAACATACACAGTATAGTGCAGCCCCCACACACACATTATAGTGCAGTCCTCACACACAGTATAGTGCAGCAGACACACACATAACACAGTATAGTGCAGCCCCCACACACACACACAGTATCGTGCAGCAGACACACACAATACTTACCTCTCCTCCTCGTTCACCCATTGCTCTGGCTTCTGCAGAGCTTCTCATCAGCTCCACTGCTGGCACACACTGAGTCAGAGGCAGAGGAGGAGTGATGGGCAGCACGGTGGCTCAGTGGATAGCACTGCAGCCTTGCAGCGCTGGAGTCCTAGGTTCGAATCCCACCAAGGACAACATCTGCAAGGAGTTTGTATGTTCTTCCCGTGTTTGCGTGGGTTTCCTCCGGGTACTCCGGTTTCCTCCCACACTCCAAAAACATATAGATAAGGAATCTAGATTGTGAGCCCCTTCGGGGACAGCAACGATAATGTGTGCAAATTGTAAAGCGCTGCGGAATATGTTAGCGCTATATAAAAATAAAGATTATTATTATTATTATGGGGGAGAGGAAGCATCACATGACGCTGTCTCCTCCATCACTGCTTTCAACTGTATCATAGTATGATGCCGATAAATTGAATGCGTGATGTGGGGGGGTGAGAGGGCGGCACCGAGGGCCCCATAGCGGCCGTGTGGTGTGCCACTATTACTGGCACGTCACTGGCTGGGGGCCCCTGGAGGAGCAGGGCCCCTAGGTGGCTACCTGGTCTGCCTGCCCCTAACGCCGGCCCTGGGTGCCAGGAAAGGTCAGAGGGGCCCAGCGCCTGCACACTCCAGTACCTTGCTCTGCCCTCAACAGGTCAGAGAAGTACGCCTGTGCAAGAGCGCGATGCCGAGAAGATCATGTGGATGATGTAGGGACGAGTCAACCACATGAATCAAGCAGGAGGACGGCGATCGTAAGAAGATGGGAGGTGCCGGACCAGGACCAGTGACGCCCATCGGACCGGACCGCTCTGCAGGTAAGTATAATGAAACTTATTTTTTCTCTATTACAAGTCGGGTTGGTGGCAGATATACAACATTATAGAATGCTGAATATCAGCCCTGAAAGATGGTGACCTTACTTCATATCGGCCAAAACTGGTGACAGGTTAGTAGCGTTTTTCCTGCCAAGATATGCATTTTTGATGCAGAAATTCCTGCTGCAAATACATAACGTGTGCACATACTCTAAGCAAATTTTCTGAAAATGGAAAACCCCTTTAACACCTTGACCCTACCCAGAGCCTCTTTTCACCTTCCTGACCAGGTAAAATTTTACAATTCTGACCACTGTCACTTTATGTGGTAATAACTCGAACGCGTCAATGGATCCCATTGATTCTGAGACTGTTTTTTGTGACATATTGTGCTTTATGATAGTGGTAAAATTTATTCGATATGACTTGTGTTTATTTGTGAAAAAAAAACAAACAAACAGAAATTTGGCAAAAATTATGCAATTTTCAAACTTTTAATTCTTATGCCCTTAAACCAGAGAAAAATCAAAAAGTAAGAGCTGCACAAAAAATCACAGTTAGGGTGCAAAGCCCCCCAAGCTATGTACCAAACCTTATGTAGAGATTAAAAAAATGGAGGCAGCACACCATTCAAGGTGAAAAATAGAGGAGCTTCTGTTTAAATAGCTCATCATGGGGACGTTTCGGGTCACACTGAGCCTTTCTCAAGCCTTTCTTAAACCAGAGACTTATGTCACGCAAAATGGTTAATAAATAACATTTCCCACATGTCTACTTTACATCAGCACAATTTTTTGAAACATAATTGTTTTGTTAGGAAGTTATAAGGGTTAAAAGTTGACCAGCGATTCCACATTTTTACAACAAAATTTACAAAACCATTTTTTAAGGGACCACCTCACATTTGAAGTGACTTTGGGGGCCTATGTGACAGAAAACATCCAAAAGTGACACCATTCTAAAAACTGCACCCCTCAAGGTGCTCAAAACCACATTCAAGAAGTTTATTAACCCTTCAGGTGCTTCACAGGAATTAATGCAATGTGTAAAGAATTTTTTTACTTTAGCCACAATTTTTTTTATTTACACAAGGGTAACAGTAGAAAATTGACCCCAAAATGTGTTATATAATTTCTCCAGAGTACACCATTACCCCAAATGTGGTAGAAAACATTTGTTTGGCTGTATGGCAGAGCTTGGAAGGTACGGAGCGCCATTTGACTATTTGAATGCAAAAATGGCTGTAATCGAGAGCGGACACTATGCCGCGCTTGAGAGCCCCTGACGTGCTTAAACAGTAGAAAACACCCCAAAAGTGACCCCATTTTAGAAACCAGACCCTTTAAGGAATGTATCCAGATTTGTGGCGAGCACCTTGAACCCCCAGGTGCTTCACATTTTTTCCACAAAAATGTTTTTAGCCCCTTATTTTGCATTTTCACAAGGGTGACATAATAAAATGCACCATATAATTTGTTTTGCAATTTCTCCTGAGTACACCATTAAGCATGTATGGGGGAAAACAAATGTTTTGGTGCAGGGCAGGACTCGGAAGAAAAGGAGCGCCATTTGACTTTTTGAACGCAAAATTTGCTGGAATCATTAGCGGACTCCATGTCGCATTTGGAGAGCCCCTAATGTGCTTAAACAGATACAATTTGTTGTGCGATTTTGTCTTGAGTACACCGATACCCCATACGTGGTCAAAAACTACTTTTGAGACACCGTGCAAAGCTCAGAAGGGAAGAAGCGCCAGATTGGAGTTCAGATTTTGCTTGAATGGTTTGAGGGTGCCATGTCACATTGGCAGAGCTCCTGAGGTTCCAAAACAGCAGAAACCCGCCATAAGTGATGTCATTTTCCAAACTACACCTCTCAATGAATTTATGCATTCATCTAGGGGTGCAGTGAGCATGTTGACACCACATGTGCCTCATAGACATTTATACCATTAGGCTGTGAAGAAAAAATAATTACATTTTTACAGCTAAAATGTTGTTTTAGCGCAAAATATTTAATGTTTATAAGGGCTAATAGGAAAAAATGGACAGCACAGTTTGTTGTGCAATTTCCCCTGAGTAGGCCAATACCCTACATGTAATTGGAACTACTTTTGAGGCACACTGCAAAACTCAAAAGAAAATAAATTTGGTCACACACTTTCTGCTGAATGTGGATATACTCCATATGTGTCTGTACCGTACTGCTTAGCCACAAGGAGAGACTCAGGAGGGACGGAGCTCTATTTGCCTCCTGAAGAGCAGATTTTCCTAGAACAGTTTGCAGGGGGTTAAACTGCCCAAAGAGGTGCAGCCAGTGCTCCTGGCAGTGAGAGATGGGTGTCCGCTGTCAGTTCGCAGAACACCCGGCGGCGATCATGCGCACACCGCTCCTGTGCATGCAAAATCACTGTGACGTACCCATACGTCCAAGGTTGTGAAGGAGATAGAAGGGCTGTACAGAATTTAAAAAACGTTTTCTGTCCACGGGTTGATTTTGGCATTGCACAAATGAATATAGTTGAGCTACAATACTAGTAGATAAAAAAACACTGCTTTTGGAGGAAAACAACCATTTTTTTTCTAACCCAGTACATCCCCTGTAAGGTAAACCCGACACCGTGAAAATGCAATGTAATATGCAGGCACCATGTTATGGAGCAGGAGAAGCTGAGTAGATTCATATATAGTTTTATGAGAAAATATTCAGTATTACCCTTATTTTAATCATTCAATCCTCTGCTCTTTCTGGGACTTTTGGTCCAGTGGGTGGTCCAACCAGTGACTGACAGCTATTTCTGTACGCACACTTATACAAAGACAGCTGGACCACCCGCTCGACCCAAAATCCCAGAAAGAGCAGAGGATTGAATGAGTAAAACACAGGTTATATTGAATCTTTCCTCACAAAACTAGATATCAATCTGCTCATCGACCCCTGCTCCGTAACACTGTGCCTGTAGATTGGACGGTATTTTTATGGTGATGGGTTTCCATTACCTTGAGAAGCATGTAAATTAATTATATGTCCCTGCATGTGTCTCTTAATGCGCACACCTTATTTACTTATAAGATTTTTTAATCTTGGACACTCCTGGTCATCATATCAACCTCTGACGCAGAAAAGCTTTCCAAGCTGTGGTCTGTGTAGGAGCCGAGATGATCGCAGTCTCCATGCTTTTTATAATAGACGACTTCTGTGTGACATGACATCTTTTACTTCACGCTTCTATTATATTTCCCCGTCTAGATTTTTTTCTCATTACTGAGCCTACGACAACATCGTTCTGAATCACAAGTGATAACTAATATTGGAAAATTGAAGGATGTGAGTTACGGGTCTACCTTATTAATGCAGAGTGAAGAGTCAGTGTCTTTCACTGGATTTCGAATAACGGCGTGAATGAAAAGTCATTATTTTTTACATTAGAGGATTCATCTTATCCGTGTTCATTTCCTCCCCAGTGCGTCACACCATATGGGGATTTGTCTTATTTGACAAGTACCAGAACTATAGTTACTACATTCATGTAATGATTATCTGGATATGTCTGACTTGTGCCAACTATAGAGGCAATGATGGAAGACCACCTTCCTTCTTTACTGGACCCATACACATCCACTTCTAGGTGCATCATAATCAAAGTTATCATTGTGCACACAGGACAGAGCATCAGTAAAGGCCCATTTACACGGGATGATTTCTGCCCATAAACAAGTGTTGATTGACTATAATATACTCTTATGTACGCTCATTTACTAATTATCAGTCTGTGTAAATCGGCGTTTAAGGGAAGATATCATCAGATAATGACCTATTGATTAATTTGTGTGTGTGTTAAATGTATTTTTCCCATATCACAATCTCTATTAAAATTAAAGACTTGAAATCTTGCAGTTTTCACACTGATAATTTTTTTTAGACTTTGTACATGTGTTGTTTCCTGAAACAACAGGAAGTTAATTAGCCAAAGTGAACAGACTCTGACCCAATATTTTCTATTTAAGCATCTAATGAGTGTGTGCAAATGTCATCATGAAAGGAAGGGGAGCAGGGTCAGGTGAGACATTGCCTATTGTGATTAGTGGATCCTGTGTTATCAGCTGTGTATAGAGTTGTTAACTATCATTGTAATCCTACCAATGATGATAAGGAACCTGCTGAAGGGTGGCTGTATAGTTGGGACCCAGATCCTGCTCTGCACTTATCTATTTGGATATCTATTGACACATAGTGAGGTGAGCTACAAGAGTTAGTTACTGATTGGGATACACCTTGTCGTGGTGGGATGGCTTTTAACCTTTTACGTACTAAGTACACTATGTATTATACATTTATTATTACTATTTAATAAATGCAGGATATTTGCTCATTTTGTTGTTATCTTGGGTTCTGCTTGTTAAATGGCCACAGTGTGAATGCTCACCTTTGCATTGCACTTTTACCAACATATGCTTTGGCTCATTATTTCGGCTTTGTGAAAGGATGGAAATTATGAACTTAATGTCCCAGTGTCTGGGTGTGAAAATTGCAGGATTACTAATTGATTTTTAATAAAAAATTTTGATATGAAAAAGAAAATTGCCAATTTATTTCTCGTATTTATTTTTTCTCGCAAATACTTGCAATACAAAAACCTCAAATTAAACTTAAGGTCATTTTGAGATTTTTAATAAAAATTGAAGTGGGGCAGGTGATCAAAGAAGTACCATTATTCCTTTACAAAAATCGTTGCGGATCCTAAACTTTATACCTGATCTTAAACCAAGCCAGTTTGTTTGTTTGGTCTATGTGGCTTGGTATAAATTTTCCCAAGGTTCCACACAAGTCAAAGAAGTCAAGTCAAAAAAACAAGTCAAGTCAAATAAAACATCAGTTTCAATTGACCCATGTTCCTAATCCGAGAAAAACTCCTTGTATTTCTTATTCTGGTCTGTTTTGGTGGATTAGACTCGGTTATTCAGTTCTGAAAGAGCAAGAAAATCGTGGATGCTCAATCTGAAGTGTAATATTCACATTTAGGGGCAAATGTCCTCCTAATCTAATGATATTAATCCCACCAGATTGTCCAGCAGTGGTGGCTCCACAGTATAATGTTCACTTTTCAGATCAACTACAAAAACTTTTTCTACACTTTACTGAACATTAATGCAACTAAATTAAGAAGGGTACAAATTATTATATTATTATTTTTGTTTATTTTGTAAATACACTTCCAACATTAATGTGCAGTTTGCGCCAAGCTAATCTACATATAAAAAGTGTATGCACATTTTGTATAATGAATCATGAATAGATACTAATTTATAGACCGTATTATAACTCAAAAGCCATGTTAACATTTGTCTACATTCCCTATAGATTTATTTAACAAGGGTCACTTATTAGTGGTTATGGTCTCCTGACCCTACTGGCATTCATCTGAGGCCAATAAATGGCTATATGGTCAGAAGACCATGATCATCAGTCAACTAAACTCTATGACCATTACTTGGTGGTCATGGCCTGTATTATTGGTTGTAAGGTCAGGAGACCATGACTACCAGTCACTGTACCGTTGAGGCCACAGATTGGCTGTAAGGTCAGGAGACCATGACCACAAATCATGTGAATGCTATGGCCATTGGTTGCCGGCAGGATCAGGAGATCATTACCACCAGTCAGTCATCTGACTGTTGAGGTCACTGATGGGCTGTAAGGTCAAGAGACCATGACCACCATTTACCTGCCCGCTGAGGCCACTTATTGGCGGTAAGTTCAGGAGACTGGTGGTGATGATGTCATCGCATGATGTCAGAGCTGGAGCAGAGAATTGATTACAGGGGAGAACATAGCTTCTTATGTTTCTTAACTTCCACATGTCAATCTTAAGATAGATCGTAAAATCCTTTTACAGCGTGGTGGAGTATACAGCATTTGACAACAGTCCTTGTCGAGAAAATCCAACCCAAGAAGATATGGAGGTTACGCAAAGCTACCCAAAAGTTGGAGTTCCTTGTCTTTGTTTTAGAGATGTTCCAGTGTGGGCCTTAAATGTCCCAGTTTGGGACATTGCAGTATTACTATGTGTAAGGAATTCCCCTTTCCATAAGCCTTTGAACATTAGAAAAGATGTGAAAAATTAACCTAAGGATCCTAGAAAATAGATGGAAATAGATGGGGCCATACATGCCTCCAGTCCTTTTTTTCCAGGTAGATAGAGATGTGTTTAAGCAACACCAAAAGGTGGCCCCATTTTAATCTTCACACTGTAGCTACGTCATCTTTATTTATACCCATTTTTCCCAAAACCGAACCAGCAATGGGTCCTAGAAGACAAGAGCTCAGACACTGCCCAGATACATTCTTTGAAAGCCTTAAATATTTGTAAAGAAAGAAAAATGCTAATTTTGTAGGACAAATGACTTACTTGTCGTTGACAAATGAATACATGAGCAGCCTTTCATCTATGAATTTCTTCCACTCGGGCTTCTCATTTGCCAGATCCCTATAGTTATCATTTGACACGATGATGCCTTCTGACTCAAATGCCAACTTTACTATGAAGCGATCATCGTAGCAGACCACTCTCCTGCCCTGCACACGCCGAGATGGGGTGAATACCAGAATTTTGTCCTTTTCTAATTTCCGTAGGATTTCTTGATCTGGAAAATAACATAGTATTTCAGGGCAATGATCTGCAAGGATTCTGCTTGTGCCAATCAGATACAAATCTCTGCATAATCTATTGATCTGCTTCAGGGCGCTGAAGGGTCCAAACGCAAAATGTCTCCATTGGAATTCTATAATGTGTGTAAATGACATGTCAGAATTTTGTAGAGGGAATACCCTTTAAGGACACAAGTACTTATATCCAACAGAAATAATGTTGGATCACCTTTGTTTGGAAATATACATCTTAATGATCCTCAATTATTCCTGGAAATATTGTTTAATTGACAACTAGTTTTACACATTGTTACTGTCAGCACTGATTAGACAATTTCCAGGAGGCAAAATAGAGGAATGAGCCAAAGTACAGGTCTAGGATATTTTTCATAAAGTAATGATTCTGGAGCACAAGTATTCATTCAATCAGACATCACAAGAGAGTGCACAG
>VIAB01001661.1:129953-142645 GCA_009801035.1 Oophaga pumilio | reverse complement strand
GTTTTTGCTATGTAATCTGAGAACACGACGATGTAAGTTAAGAGACCTCAATTTTAGAGATGTGCCACTTACTGGGTTGTGTTTCTGTTTCAATACAATCAGTGTTTTATCAGCAGGAGATTATTACTGGGGGCTTTTTTAAAGCCATTTATTCCATATCTTTTTACATGTGACAAGGGGAATACATTATAAAAAAAACAAATAATATTACAAGTCACTGACTGGCACAGGAGGAGAGAGGACCCTGAGGGCTCACGATCTACATGGGATGGGTGAGGATACAGGAGGTGAGTTCAGAGCTGGTCGTGCCACTGTTTGGTGGATTGGTGGCAACTGCAGGTTGTAGGCTTGTTGGAATAGGTAGGTCTTCAGGTTCCTTAGGTTTCCACTATAGGCTAGAGTCTGATATGTTGGTGTAGAGGGGATGCACGGGAGAAATCTTGTATACGATGGTGGGAAGAGGTGATAAAAGGGGCATAGAGAAGGAGATCTTGCAAGGATTGGAGGTTGCGTGCAGGCAAGTACCAGAACACTCGGTCACAGATGTATGGAGGAGACAGGTTGTGGATGGTTTTGTATGTCTTGGGTTAGGGTTTTGAACTGAAGTCTCTCTGGGTAATGAGGAACCAGTGAAGGGATTGACAGAAGAAGCCAGGGAATAGCGGGGTGACAGGTGGATTAGTCGGACAGCAGAGTTGAGGATAGATTGAATGGGTGCGAGAGTGTTAGGCTACTTTCACACATCAGGCTTTTTGTGTCAGGCATAATCCGGCGCTGATTTTAAAAAACTGATGCAACTGATAAGTTTTCTTGCCGGATCCGTCCTGACCTTTTGAACCTGGAATTTCCATGTGAAAATGCAGGCACCAATGTCCGGAGCGAGGAGAGAGAGAGATAGAGATGGATATGACGGATTTGTCAAAAGACTGGTCCGGCTCCATAGATTTGCATTGTTTCCGGCCGCCTGAAGTGCCGTTTCAGGCACTATCAGGCGGCTCCGGAAAAAAAAAAAAAACGTTGCAGCCAGCGTCTTGTCCGGCCGCCGTAATGGATATTTCCGACGGATCCGGCCAAAAACGGATGCAACGCAGTGACATCAGGCGCGATCCGGCGCTAATGTAAGTTAATGGTAAAAAAACCGCATATGGTACCGGATGCGTTTTTTTTAAAAACACGCCGGATCGCGCCTGACACAAAAAGCCTGATGTGTGAAAGCAGCCTTAAGGGTATGCCATACTAAGCGAGATCGCAACTGCGTCACCATTTATGACACAGTAGCGATCTCGTTAGCGACTTAGCTGTTAGATTCCAAACACAACTCATCAGCGATCTGTGATTCCAAACACATCTCATCAGCGATCTGTATAACGACCTCTGCGGTCGTTGGGAAAACCTAGTCCCACCTGCGACGCTGGTGAAGTCGTTCATAAAGGGTGTCACACTCAGCGATTCAGGCTCACCAGCGGGACACCAACGACCAAAAAACGACTCGGAACATTCATAAGCGATCAGCAACATCTCAGCAGGGGCCACATCGCTACTACATGTCACACACATAAATGGTGACGCAGTTGCGATCTCGTTAGCGATCTCGCTTGCTATCTCGCTTAGTGTAGCATACCCTTTAGAAGGGAGGAAACAAAGCAGGAGATTGCAGGAGTTGATGCTGGAGATGAGGGCATGCACTAGGGTTTTTGCAGATTCTAGATTAAGAAATGTACGGCTGTTGTGTATCTGTCATTACAAGTCTGTATTGTTTGTGCCAAGACCTAATGTTGTACAATTTCTCATTGCAGATGTGGCTGTAGTGCATTCACCATGCCAAGAGCCGTCAGTGTTGGAGAATACATCAGGACATCTTAGCCCACTGGAAAAAGGAGGTGGTGTTTCTCTTGGATGCCCTGAAAAACTTGATCAGTTCTTGGGCCCTTATTGTTGCTGTAGACAGTCTGCAGACAGAAAGTTGCTCTCTAACTAATATATATATATTGTAATTGTAATCGTATTAATTATTGTCACCGGTCAGTAAATCAGTCATCATGTCTACCTCCTCACTCCGCCGCCAGATGAAAAACATTGTCCATAATTACTCTGAAGCTGAAATCAAAGTAAGAGAAGCCACATCGAATGATCCTTGGGGCCCGTCTAGTTCCCTTATGTCTGAAATTGCAGATCTCACCTACAATGTGGTAGCGTTCTCTGAAATTATGAGCATGATATGGAAGCGACTAAATGACCATGGGAAAAACTGGAGACATGTCTATAAAGTAAGATGTTTGCTTCTGTTTTTCATATAGTTCTCTATTGCATTGTATATATCTGATATTAGAAGACTGGAAGGCAATAGCACAAAATAGGGTCTTGCCCATATGTAGGCTATGAGAACAATAGGTGCAGGGATGTGCTCACCTGGTCAGGTTGTGTGCCACAACACCAAAGAAGGCTCAGTAAAATGGCTGCTGCAGATCCAGGATACATGCAATGGAAGGAAAAACCAAAGAGGATGGAGCTTTAACTGCGCTAACGAAGACGCCATATAATGTAAAACGGAGATGCAGGAGTCGAGCTGTGGAAAATTTAGGTTTTATTAGTCAACCCAATTTTCAACACACAGACTCCTAGATCTCCTTTTTCATTATATGGCGTCTTCATCAGCGCAGTTAAAGATCCATCCTCTCTGGTTTTTCCTTCCAGTGTATGTATCTCACATCTATAGTGAAAAGTAAGACGTTTACTTGCTTTTCATTCATGTTGGCTGTTGCACAACTAAGGATTTTTTTTGTATTTTTTTGTAATTTATTAGTTGTTTCGTACTGATGTTTGTAACAACAGATCTAGATAAGGTTTTATTTGGTGCCAATAGATCACACACTGATTTTTTTTATTGCAGTATGTTATTTTGTAAATGGAAAAACCATGGGGGGAAATCGTTCTTATTACAGGGGCATGTTCTACAAGACTTCTGATTACAGAGAATACAGTAAAACTGTGTGCACACTGTGTAAGATATGTATCATTGTATTTATGCCCAATATTAGAGCACTGTGCTACATTTTATTATCATAGATTCCTGTGCCAAATATGTCAGTGCTTTACACCATTTAATATAACATAGTACATGCACCAAAACCTTAAAATGGCGAAAAGGGAGCGTGAGGAAAGGGAACCTGTTACTATGAAAATCTGCAGGCCCCATGTTATAGAGCAGGTTTTTATATAGTTTTGAGAAAAGATGCAGTATAACTTGTGGATTCATCATTTAGGCTATGTGCCCACGTTGTAGAAATGCAGCGGAATTGTCCGCAACTCTCCGCCACGGGTATAACGCATGCGGAATTTGCATGCATTTCCCCGCAAAACACAAGCGTTTTTAGCTTGCAGAATGCTAGCGCTTTTCCAAGCGATATGAAGCATCACTTGGAAAGGTGATTGACAGGTTGGTCACACTTGTCAAGCATAGAATGTTAAAAATAATTAAAAAAAAAAAAATATATATATATATGGATGTGCTCACCTCCTGGTGGCCCCCGATCTCAGTGGCGATCCCGGTCCTTAGCGGCTCTGCCGGCAATTTCCGTTCCCAGGCGTGCTTTGCGAGAATGACCTTTGTGACGTCGCGGTCACGCGACCGCTAAGTCATCACAGGTCATTCTCGAAAAGCATGCCTGGGAACGGAACTTGCTGGCAGAGCCGCTGAGGACTCCAGGGGCCGACAGAGGATAAGTATATCCCTATTTTTTATTTTAATTCTATTTTTGACAGGAATATGGTACCCAGGGCATGGAGGAGAGTCTCCTCTGCTCCAGATCCTGGGTACCAACCGCACATGAAGCACTCACTTTACGCATGGTGGGCACAGCCACATGCATAAAGCGAGTGTTTCAATTCAATCCTATGGCGGCGGAATCACCGTGATTCCGCAAAATTAACGGACATGCTGCGGCTTTTTCCGCTATGCGCGCTATGCGATTCCGCAGTGGAAAAATCCGCAGCATTGGCACAGCAACTGCTGAATCCCATAGGATTGCATGGGAATGCAATTTGTTAGCAATATTCAAGCGTTTCCGCAGCAGCAGAAACGCTTAAAAAACGCAACGTGGGCACACAGCCTTAATCCTCTGCTCTTTCTGTGCTTTTGGGTTTGGTGAGTGGTCCCATCAGTGACTGACCGATATCTGCATGCACAGTGATAGAGAAAGCTGTCTGTCACTGATAGGACGGCCCACGGGACACAAAATCCCTGAACTTAGAGAGATTTAAAGGAGTTGTCCACTAGATGGATAACCCTTCTCATTTCTCATGTTTGATTCTGTTAAAAATAACAATACTTATGCTCCCCTCCTGTGCCGGCCCCGTCCCAGTGTCTCATGAGAGGCTGTCACATGATGCACAGCTCCCAATCAGCGCTGACGTCACTGTCTCCGCCTACAGACAAGTCGCACATGAAGAGGAAGTCAAAGATCAGCTGCAGCCCTGACTTCCTGTTGATGTTCAGTATGTCTGAAGGCGGGGACAGTGACGTCAGCGCTGTTTGGGCGCAGGGTTTGTGTGATGTAACAACCTCACGCATTCTTTTCTCAGAAAACTAGATATCAGTCCGTCATAGCTGGCTTAATGTCACCAGATCAAGTGACCCATTTTTGCTCCTATTTTATTCCTGCTGCTTCCCTGATTTTTTTTTTTTAAAAAAAGGCTTGTGACAGACATTTATTTATTGCCATCATTTTTAGCAAAAAAAGCTCAGTCTGTACAAATTGTAACATTAATTGAAGTATTGCCACGCTGTGCATTCACACATCTGTGGGACAGTCCTGGATGCTTTCCTGTCATTATTTCTCATCACTCTGACCCATGGAGTAGAATGAAAATCCCAGATCCGTGAGGATCAGATGCTATTGTGTTCGGATTTGGGGATCAGACTCGGCTATGCACGTGTGTGGGGATCCGAGAGACCTGGGTGCAAGTCGGGAAGCTTCCAATTTGCATCCGTGTCTTTCGGATCTGTTGCACAGTGATAAACTTGAATAGTAGCTTGCGACCTTCCAGTGGTTTTATTGGCTTGGAAGCTGGTACATCTCTTCAGTAGTAAAAATAAAAAATAACCCAAAAGCAACTAGGATGACAGCTGAAAAAGAATTCTTTTGTTTTGCCTTTGCAGGCTATGACTCTGATGGAGTATCTAATAAAGACCGGCTCAGAGCGGGTAGCACAACAGTGCAAAGAAAACATATATGCTATTCAGACACTGAAGGATTTTCAATATGTGGATAGAGATGGGAAAGACCAAGGTGTGAATGTCCGAGAGAAGGCCAAACAGCTGGTGTCTTTGCTGAAGGACGATGAAAGGCTAAAGGAAGAACGGGCGCACGCGCTGAAGACGAAGGAGAAGCTCGCGCAGACCTCCACGTGTATGTACAGGTGCACTTACATGGCACAAAATTTCTCATGATTGAGTAAAGGCAGATGCAGGTTAGCGGCGTTAGATCAGAGCAATCTGTAGCCATATTGCCTAGTAGGGCACAAGACTTCTATCAGAAAAAACAGGCCCCGATTCATCAAGATCGGTGTTGTCCATATCAGAGTTAATGCAGAGGCATGTTGGAGTCAGATAGTTAGATGCTTCTGATAAAAGGCACCCTTGTTAATATGAATCTGGTCTCTCTTATCGGGATTCAAGGCTATGTGATCTGAGAACAGTATGATGTAGGGGCAGAGACCCTGATTCCAGCAATGTCCCTTGGCTGCTTGCTGCATTTTGATAGAATCTTTTTTCTATACTGCAGATCTGGCAGTGCTTTAAATGCAGAGCTCTGTATAACCCAACCCACATAACTGTTTGGCAGTTTTCTGACTACACTTTTGACTACGTATCATGAGACAACTAGTCCTTTAGTGACAATCTCCTGGTACTCGTATAAAGCACTGATTTTATTTAAATCACAACACACAGCCTAGTTAGTGACATATCACTGGGATCATGTTCTCTGTGCCTACCTCTTGTTGCTCTCAGACTACATAACAAAAACCTGCTGACAGATTCCCTTTAAGGGTATGTTCACACATGTTTTTGCCTTGTTTTTCTTCACATTTTTGCTTGATCCAGCAAAGTGAATGAGACTTCTGGAATCTCGAGCACAATTCTTTGTGTTATTGCAGCGTTCTTCACCCATTTTAATAAATAAAAAACAATGTGTGATTAATCGCACGCAATATGTCTCATTTTTCGTGCAGCCTTTCTCCTCCTTAACGTGTGCACATACCCGAATACTACGCCTCCATGCTTCTCACCACAGATATTGCTCCAGTCAGGGATTGGAGTAAGATTTCTGGTGTAAGCCACGCAGGTCCTTGTCATGAAGTAGACCAGCTGTGGCGCAGTTATTAGATCTAGCTGTACTGCAGCAAAGCAAACAGAGAAAATGGAGACCACCAGCATCTTTTAAAGAAAACCTGTCACTTGCATCCAAAAAAAAACAAATAACTTGTAGGACTCCCTGAGCCCCTGATTCGACTTCTTTTTCTGTTTTGTGCTGTCACTCCTGTGCAGAGATATTTACGTTTGTCTTTAGGAGAGCAATATGTGAAATCTCTGCTTGTAGACCAACTGGGATCTTCTGAGCTTTCTCTAGTTTGGGCTCTTCCGCCACTTTCTCTGAGGCTGCCAATCATAGCTTGGCACCTTCTGAGATTGTGGCAATGAGTGGTCATATTTCTGCTAAAACCATTTCTGTCTTTACATGTTGCCCTTGTCCTTCATATCTCTCCCCCTCCGGTTCTCCTTCAGTTGTAGCCCAAGTCAGGACTACTTGAATAGTTTCTTCTCACATATACCTTGTTAATGCTTTCCGCTTAAACTTGGTACGTCGCTCATTGGTGCACAGATGGCAATAACCGTTCCCGCTTGAGCTATTTTCAGCTCTACCTTATGGCGATCTCCACAAAGCAAACATTTGGGCGCACCACTCGCATCTCATTAGGTCTAAGTACAAGAATAATTGTTTCATTGTCCTTGTGTTGAAGCCTTTGGTTTTCCTTCCACCTACACTAGAAATAGGCATCAGCGTGCAAAAAAGCCTGTTGAATTGTTCCTACGTCTTACATAAGGGCCATCCACATTACTTTTTTGTCTTTTCTTTCGGGTGTACAGTCTGAGTCCTGCTTTTCTGGGATTTGAGTAGTAAACTACGGTCTTGTTCCTGTCTAAAATGGTGGACGCCCCCAGATAAAAGCACAAATAATGTCTGTTTGTCTCATTGTACTCTGTGGTTCAACAGGGGTTCAGTCAGACTTTCACAAAAGTTACATAGGTTGAAAAAAGACCTAGGTCCATCAAGTTCAACCTTTCTCCACCAACTGTGCATTTTGTCACTAAATTAACTAAGACCCACAATGTTATGTGTACTGAGGAAATCGTCCAGCCCTTTTTTATAAGAAGTTATATTGTCTGCCATTACTACTTCTTGTGGTCGGCATTCCACAGTCTGACTGCTCTAACTGTAAAGAACCCTTTCCTATTTAGCTGCCGAAATCGACTTTCCTCTACCCGTAATGAGTGCCCCCTAGTCCTTAGTATGGTTCTTGGAAGGAATAAGTCATGTGCCAGTCCTTTGTACTGACCACACATATATTTATACAAATAAATGAGATCTCCTCTGAGATGTCTTTTTTCTAAGCTATACAAGCCGAATATTTCCAACCTCTCCTCACATGAGAAGCCTTCCATCCCTTGTAATAATCTAGTTGCCATCTTTGAACTGATTCTAACTTCTGAACTTCGTTTTTAGAATGTGGAGCCCAAAACTGGATCCGTATTCTAGATGTTGCCTCACCAGTAATTTATAAAGGGGTAACAATACATTTGGATCGCGGGATTTTATCTCTTTTTTTATACACCCTAAAATCTTGCTTGCTTTTTCGGCTGCTGCTTGACATTGAGTACTGTTGCTCAGCTTACTTGTAACCAGAATACTCAATGTATATGCTGCAATGGGATTACTCCATCCTAGGTGCATTACTCTGCATTTTTCTACATTAAATGTCCTTTGCCAAATGTTTGCCCATTCAGACATATCATGTAGATTGTTTTATAATATTATAATGTCCGTGTCGGATTTTAATATAATACATAGTTTGGGGTCGTCCGCAAAGACTGACACTTTACTCTCAATCCCTTCACCTAGGTCATTAATAAAGAGGTTAGAAAGAATCTGTCCCAGCACAGATCCCTGCGGTCCCCACGGCTCCCAGTGCAGATCCCTGTGGTCCCCACGGCTCCCAGTGCAGATCCCTGTGGGCCCCACGGCTCCCAGTGCAGATCCCTGTGGTCCCCACGGCTCCCAGTGCAGATCCCTGTGGTCCCCACTGCTGACTATATCCCATTTAGAGAACGTACCATTTATGGCGACTTTGTTTCCTGTCAATTCCTTATCCATCTGCATATAGTTTCCCCCCGGTACCTCCTTCTGTAGCTTAAGTATAAGGCTGTTATGTGGTACAGTAACAAATGCCTTTGTAAAGTCCAGATAAATCACATCAGTTGCATGAACAACATCCACCAGATTTGCACTCACCTCCTTATAGAAACCCAACATGTCAGTTAGACCTGTCTTTCATGAATCCATGCTGGTTGCCAGTTATTATAATATCTACAATATATTTCTTCAGGCCATCTCTTATATTGCCCTTATATATGTTACACACTACTGATTTCAGACTTATCGGTCGGTAGTTGCCCGGATCCACCTTCTTACCTTTCTTAGATACTGGTACCACATCAGTCACCTTCCAGTCCTGTGGCACCACCTTGCTACAAGAGTCTAAGAATGAGATACAGCGGTCTGTCAATTACTGAGCTCAGCTCCCTCAGTATCCGTGGATGAATGCCATCTTTGACGGGGGATTAATCAGTGTTTTATTTGCTCAGACGCAGGCGTACTTCTTCTCGTGTTAAACTAGTTATATCAGGTGGTGAACTTTGATTTTTCCTTGTTGAAATACAATGGAGGGGGGCAAAAGTTACTATGGACCTTTACTAAAAATCAGACCTTTATTGTATTATGACCAGTTTTGCAATACAAAACTGTATTTTGTTCTTGTTTAAACAACGTTTGTGCTGTTCTATGTTTTTATTTTTTTTTTTACTTTATTTTCCATTTTCTACATTTAATTTTGTTTTTATAAATCAGGGTGTTTCCACTCTAGCCACTGCGCCTCTCCAATGGGGCTGACCTGTAGTGAGCACCTCTTACCGGACAGTCTTGTTAGAGGCAAAGGCTGGTTTCCGGACTTGGCTTCCTCTGTCTGTGTGGCTGATGTTAAGCAAATTTCCCTCTGCTAAGAGAACGGCTGCTCCGCCATAGCGATGCACAGGAAATAGGATTAAGATGTTACAGTAAGAAAATAAAAGGGAATCTGGAGGAAGCGGGAATGTATCAGGTCATAAGATAGCAAGGAAAGCGGAATGTGCAGGGAGAGGGAAGCACACACTGCGCAGCATCTGCGGCTGTCAGCTGGAAGGAGACAGATCAGTCATGGGCTGTAAAAGGGGAAACACTAGAATGAAGCGGCTAGAACACGAGCGCTGCTAATGGTGCATGTATTGGAAGGGAAAGCGCGGCATGAGAAAACTCTACAACTAGGAGCGGGGGTAGAAAGTGTAGCCTGAAACTTTGGTGCTTTCTTTTCAACTCCAGCTAAGCACCAGCTGTAGTGTCCTTGTCATGGACATAGGCCCACACTGGGTGCCGCCGGCTCCATTGCTGAGGAAACATCATTGTTTGAGGTCTAGTACCAGGTAGGGAACCAGCTGGATCCTGGGCGGAAAGTTTTCTTTATTGTACTTGGGAATGAAGTCCTAATCTTTACCTGTGGAGTAAATATTAACAGGAATCCCTTTTGGCCTCACCTACAAGAAGACTTTTACCCTTGTTCATCTTATCTTGGAATTCTTTGTTGCCTCCTGGAAATCTATAGCGTTGTGGGCGTTGGGCCGCTGTGGCCATGTATGCTGCACCACCGTCACATTTACCATATTATTGCCGTTCTAGATCATAATTGTTACAATTGCAGTTTTGCGTCTTTATTCCTTTCTTGTGTAATGATTTTTCTTCTCCTTCAGGCAATATGATATTGTTGAGTTTAGGTCAGGAACTTGAATTTTTAACCCCTTTCACAACTGTATAATTTTTGGAGACGTCAGTGCGCCAGTTCACCATCACAGATATGCTATTTTTCTGCACACCTTAATATGCTTTAACCCCATCTCAACATTGAACTTAACAGTACCTTCAAGTGATTGTGCAGGCACAGGAGCTTGTACCCAAGGAGATGACTGTAGGAGCTCTGCTTAACTGACAGACTCAGCCTGGCCTGGAGCCCGCATCCTCCCTGGCTATTTAACCCTCGAAGTGTCACAATCCAAACTGACCAAAGCATAAAGATGATTGTGAAGGGGACAGTGCTCCCTAACTCCCTCTCACCCCATTGGCCACATTGCAACATAATCACAGGATACCGTGGTTGTCATGGCAACCAGAGATCAAAGAATGACTTCTGTCAGGTATGATGGCCATAAGCATAATCCAACAGGCCTCCTGTCAATGTGAGACTGACCAGCCTAATGCCCAGAAATACATGTGTACTGCAATGTATGAGACCACTGCTCAGACTATGAGATTACTAATTACTAGTGTTTGTATGTGTGTGTATATACTAGATACTAATCATGCGTGGTGCCCAAACTTTTGCTTCAGCTCATTTTCCTTTTTGTAATTCTTAAAATTTAAAATTTGAAAATATATATTTTTGCCTAAAATACAAAGGAGATGTGTCATCATTAACTTTAGGCCTTTTAGAGATCATTTAATCTTCAATTTGCTTAACTGTTCACAGTAACACTGATTTTGTCCAGGTGCCTATATAGTCTATTGTGGATTTTGATGTGTGTTTAGGATCATTATCCATTTGTAAAAGCCATCCTCTTTTCAACTTCAGCTTTTGTACAGACTGTTATGTTTGTATCAAGAATTTGTTGAAATTTCATTGAATACATTCTTCCCTCTACCCGTGAAATGTTCCCTGTGCCATTGGCTGCAACACAATGCCAAATAATGATTGATCCACCCCCATGCTATATGGTTGGCGAGATGTTCTCATCCTTAAATTCTGTGACATTTTTTCTTCACACTTACCTTTGATCATTTTAACCGCGTTGGTCCACAGGACTTGTTTCCAAAATGCAACAGGCTTGTAAGGCCTCTTTCACACTTCAGTCGTTCGACGTTAGTCAAAATCCGTCAAAGCGTCAAAAAAACGGATCTGCCTTTTTTTTTTGGCGGATCCGTTTTTTTGCCATTGAGTTGCATTAGTGAGGGATGGGCGTCCGTTCGATGAAATGACGGATCCGTCATAATTTTGGCGTCCGTCGCTGTTTAAAAACGTCCACTGGGACGTTTTTTATGTGTGTCGAAAAGGCGGACCATGACTGATCCGTCGCGGCTGCTGATTTGTAAAATGGACGCCTATGGGTGGCGAATCCGGCTTCATCCGATTTTTGCTGGAATCCGCCAGCGTAAAGTTCTCTCTCTCTCTCCATCTTCAGCCTCCATTTCTCGAGTTCATCATGGATCTGCATCAGTTTTTGCAAATTTACAACAGATCTGTTTTTTTCGCACTTTGGCGGATTTTCACTGACGTAGAAAAATTAAAGTGTGAAAGAGGCCTTAGTTGTCCTTTTACATACTTCTTGACCTCCACTGTTCCTGTTAACTGCTATTTCTTAATTACATTTCAACTGAGGAAAGGAGAACTTGAAAACTCTTTGCTATCTTGTAGTCTTCTTCACCATTTTTAGAGTGCTAGGCAGCTGCTTAGAGGAATCCATGGCTGCAGTTTTGGCACAAGGTTAGAGGAGGCTGCGTTTTTATAAAGCTGGGAAATTTGCATCACCTGGTCTTAACAAAGCTGTTCACATTTATCCTGTGCTCTAAGAACTGACCCCACGGTTTCCATCTAAATCTCTGATAAACAGGATTCCGACAAAACCCTGACACAAAACCATTCACTGTAATAAGGTAGGTGGAGACATTTTGGACTCTGTGTGCCCAACTCCTTCCTACTGAGCCCCACTCTGTGCCTATACTGCAGTTAGCATTCCCATGTTTGCCATTTCTGTAGTGGGGAGAGCCCACTTAACATAAGGAGTATATGTTTCCAGTAACACATGCTGGGCACAATCTATTGGGCACTACAATGTATTGGGCACTACAATGGCATATTGGCAATTGTCATTCAAACACAAACTGCTTGCTTGTTTCTGGAAAGCACTTGTGGAGTCAAAATTGTCACTACACCCGTAGATGAATTATTATTAGCATGTAATTATGAAAATGGGGTCCTTTCGTTGGAGGTTTCCGTTGTTCTGAAACTTAGGGGCTCTACAAATGACCTCCGCAAACTATTCTAGGAAGATCTGTGCTCCAAGAGTCAAATAGCGCTCCTTCCCTCCCGAGTCTCGTCGTGTGGCTGAGCAGTACTGTACAGCCACATATGGAGTTATTACCACGTTCACGAGAAATTGTCTAACAGACTGTGGCTCTGTTTTCACCTATTGCACTTGTGAAAATATAAAATCTGGGGCTTAAACAGCTAGGTAAAAATGTACCGTATATACTCGAATATAAGCCGAGATTTTC
>VIAB01001661.1:96792-118131 GCA_009801035.1 Oophaga pumilio | reverse complement strand
TAGGCATTGCTCTAGGCATTGCTCTTGGCATTTCTCTAGGCACTGTACTAGGCATTGCTCTAGACATTGTTCTAGGCATTGCTTTTGGCATTGCTCTAGGCTTTGTTAGGCATCGTTCTGGTGTCTGTTCTTCCAGAGCTTTGTTAGGTCATTGAGTTTGTTACCCATCTTTTCTACTCCTTTTACCTGTTAACGCAGCAATCTTACTGGATGCAATGAGTCTGGATTCATCACCTCTATTGACACGCTGGGCATAAATTCAGTTGTGTGCAATGTTTGATCTTGACTCATGAGTTTCCCATTTTGGAGATCTGCGTTCATCACTTTCTATATATTCCTGGCCTAATGATGCCATCATGTGCCGTCCTAGAGGACAGCATGTATTGTACAGGTCACAGGCCTGCTTAGTGTGCTGTATTGTAAAGCTGCTTGTTCTCGGCACACCACTGAAAGTGCCCCCACCGGCACAAAGCTCCATCAGATCCCCAAACCTTCTGCACTGAGGCCAAAGTTACATTTCCAGTTTTTCCACAAGTGTTTCCTTAACGACGTGATGAAAGGATGAATTCTGACACACAACCATTTTCTGCACTTTTACCCTTTAGAAACTCCTGAATTTCCAGTTTCTGCTAAGTTGAGCGTTTCTTCTCTGAATTGCCCCTATTTGTAGATTCCTGGCAGTATGGACTGCATTCACGTAACGGGTACATGGTGTTCCCCAGCAGAGTTACTAGTGCGCCCTTAGTTTTCATAGGTGCGGAGTCTCAATATGAAAAAGTTTTGACAGCAACAGACTTGGCACTTGGCTAATGTGAACAGTATTGATCCCTTTGTAGTAAGGGGGGTTTATTTTTGAAGGTCGTGGCATATCTTGGTACCCCTGCCTGTAGAGAAAATGGGAGCACATGCTGATTTTTAACTAATCACTTTATTATTAAAATCAAGTGAGCAGTGGCTGCACATGGACATGGCCTTTCCTACTAAAGACTGAGCGACCCAGAAAGACTGAGCATGAAGTGCTAGGCTGTCACTGCACAGCACTCTTCCATTCTAGCCATGCTGAAAGCCACCGTTCTGGCCAGGGTTATCCTGATAGATGCGGGGGGAGTGGTAGAGGGGGTTCTGTCTGTCACACATTTATGGCAGACACATTAGTTGATGCACATGATTTTTAATAGTGAATCAGTCACTTCTATTGACAACTGCTGTTAGTGACCTGGAATTTGTATAAACACAGGAGGTTATGTAGGTTTTGTTCACACACAGCAGATATTTCTGCTGCAGATATTGCTTGAAATTTTAATGGGTTGCAATGCATGAAATCTGCGTGCCCTGCAATCACACAGACTTTGTGGTTTAGCACCAAAAAATCCGTGTCCATGAAGGGGAACATACCATATCACTAATGAGGGGGGGACTGTCACTGTCCTTTTAATAGGCAGCTGCACGTACGCTGTATAGAAATATTGAGACGAGCTGTCCTAAATATGACTGTCCACCATCACCCTGGAGCGTACGATAAAGTGTTGTCCTGGCTTCATTACAAAGTGTTGGCCTGATGGCACAAATTCTCCAAACACACGTCCAGCGCAGGTGAAGGTTTGGCTTTGGTAGGAAGTCCCTATTACTTCCTATTTGTAGCACTTGCTGATCTGTGCGTCTCTTGCACTTACAGTATGGTTCTGTGTCAGAAATGATCCATATCCCATGGAATATTCTACGTAGGATTGCTGCATCCCCTCTCACCGAAACATCATGATCTAATTACATCTCCATTTCGTCATAAACTGCTAATGCCCTTGTTGTTTTATAATTCACCCTGTTATCCTCCTTTTAATTTAGATTATCAATGGTTTTCTGATATTGATAATTCCGTTTTATGATTAGGAGGAGCGGATCAGGAGAGGAGATGACCTCAGACTGCAAATGGCCATTGAGGAAAGCCGGAAAGAGGCACCATCAAAACAGGAAGAGGTAAAGCGTCTCTCTTCTTGTTGGCACCGTAACATTTTTTTCTTTCATAGATGTAAGGTTGAGAGAAAACACAAGTCCATTGATTTCAACCTATAGCCTAACATGCTGATTTACAGGAAGACAAAAACCCCATGAGGCAGATGCAAATTTTCCCAAATTAGGGGAAAATGCCTTCCGAACTCCATATACAGCAATCATACGATTCCCCTGGATCAATGCACTCTAGTTCAGCTATATCCTTCTTACACACTGTACTCCAGAATTGTAGACCTTATTCTATGTGTGGCCACGGTAATGACTTTTATAGTGGCAAAACTTTGTTCTGGTCATGATCATCTATACCTCTTTTGACATATAATATAATTTTTGCTTGGCAGCAGCTGCCTGGCACTGATCTCTGAAGGTGCGTTTGCTGTTAACCGATGCATGAAAGTCTTTCAGTGACCAGTTTTACACATTTAGTACATAATTGTACATTTTATTTCCCTGGCCCAGGTGCATGACCTTACATTTATCTACATGTCAATTGCCATTTTTCAATCCAAGCCTCCAGATAATCTAAATCTTTTGGTAATATTAAATGTCTTTCTCTGTGTTAATTACCTTGCAGAGTTTAGTATCATCTGTAAATATTGAAATTCTATTTTGAATGCCCTCTTTATGGTGATTAATTAATATAAATAAAAAATAAAAAGGGCCCAGTACTTACCCCCATGTGATACTCTGTTTTTAACTGTGACCCAATTTTTTTGTTTGCCATCACTGAGCCAGTGATAACACATGCCTTCCCCTACTTCCATTCCTTTCACATACCATCATTTTATGTAGCACCATATCAAACGTCCCTAAAAAGTCCAGATATAGGACATCCACGGCATTACCCTGGCCCAGTCTGGAGCTTATCCCCTCCATAAAAGTTTATCAAATTAGTTTAACAGGACCGATCCCTTATAAACCCATGTTTATATTGGGTCATGAGACTAATCTTATAGAGATACTCCACAATGGCATATTTTAGAAGAACCTCCAGGATTTTACCAACTGTAGAGGTTAAATTTACCTGCCTATAATTCCCATACTCCAATTTTGTCCCCTATTTGAATATTTGCATCACATTTGCTATACACCTGCCCCGTGGTACAGTCCCTGTTATTATTGAATCTATAATTATTAAAAATAATGGTGTCTATCATGGCACTTAAAGGGGTTATCTACGACTATTTGTACTTTTTTCTTAATGGCCTAAGAACTAACAGGTAGATGCTAAATACTTGTCTGCAGGGTGGGCATTGGGGGGGGGGGAGGAAATGAGAAATTGCCCAGGGCCCCCATGCCCGTGGGGACCCCTAGCATCTACCGCAGAAGCTACATTGATGATTGCATTCTCATTCTAGCTTCCGATGTGGAGACTGCTTTTTGACTTTTGTTTGACATTTAGATTGTGTGAACGGTCATATGATCGTGATTAGAGATGGTTGAACACCTGGATGTTTCTGTCCAGCAGGTTTGGCTGAACAGATAAAAATATGGTTCTGGTACCAAAACAGAACACAAACTCATACTCCATTCACTTGTATGGGGGGCCCAAAAATCCAGTTTTTGCCATGCTTGTCATGTGTATGACAGAGTGACAAACACTGCCTCTAATCGGCGGTAAAATCATCCGCCGGTCAGAGACCCGTGTTCCCACGCTGTCAAATGACAGCATGAGCCCACAGCTGTGATCAGAGGTAAAAAGTTGACCTCCAGTCAATGGCGTTGGCTGATGGGACTACTACTACCATCAGCCTACATATGTTGCTGCTAAAAACAGCGATAGCAGGCAGCGGCTAATGGGAGTATTCTTCAACCGATGCCTGCACTCTAAATAAATAATTCAAGAAAAAATGGGTTCATGGGTTTCTCTGTAGTTTTGATAACCAGCCATGCAAAACTGACGGTGCAGCGGTGAGATTTTTTTTCTCACCGAGGTCACCGTAGTTCAGGGGCCCGGCTGTAAACACAGCCTCAGTGACCTGCAGTAACCTCAATGACGTCACTGCTAGTCAATGAGGCTGAGCTCGCAGCAGCTCATTCATCAGTGGTTCTCAGCCTGGATGGTCGCAACTTGTCATCATCCAGTTTGAAAACTTGAAAACTGTTAATATTCCCAGACATGAATGGACAGAACGACGGACAGGTAAGTGTTATGGTAGTTTTTTATTTTTTTATTTTTGATTTTTTTTTATAGGAGACGTTGGCTTCAGTGGAATGGGTGTTAGGTGAGTATAACTGTTTATTTTTAAATAGTATTTTTTTTTATTTCAAATAATTGACTTTATTCTGGCTGTGTCTTCATTTACAATACAACTAAAGGATTAGTAATGGATAGGTGTCTTACAGACGCCTCTGCATTACTAAGCTGTGAGCTTGATGACACCTGACAATATAAATAACAACCCCACTTGCCACTACTACAGAGAAAGTGGGAAGAGACTGGCAAAGCACCAGAATTGGTGCATCTAATAGATGCTCTTTTTCTGGGCAGCTGCGGGCTGCTATTTTTAGGCTGAGGGGGGCAATATCCATGGCCACTTACCAGCCTGAGAATTACAGCCCCCAGCTGTCTGCATTAGCTTTGCTGTTTCTCAAAAATGGGAGACCCCACAGCGTTTTTTTAAATATTTTAAGTAATTTTAAAAAGCAGCTTGGGGACCGCTCTATTCTTGATAACCAGCCTTGCTGAAGCTGTTGCAGCTAAGGAGTGTTGCAGCCCAGCCTGCAGATGTCAGTTTTCCCTAACTGGTTATCAAAAATGCAGGGGACCCACGTCTGGACTAAACTTTTTACCTCCGGTCACAGCTGCGGACTGATTCTGTCATCTGACAGAGTGAGAACTGCAGCGCTTTGACTGGTGGTATTAATCTTATGACCGATCAGAGCCGCTGGGGTTTCTCGCGCTCTCATGCAGAGGACAGTGCAAGGAAAACCTGGTGTTAGGGGTGCCAAACCCGTACAGCAACACTGACTTCCTGGTGAAGTTCATGTTTGGAGTCCGTGCCTGAACAGTAGGTGTTTTGTACGGACCTTGAACTTTACTGTTCGGGTTCTCCTATCTCTAATCGTGATGTCACCACAGGTCCTGTACTCTGCGGGAGTCGGAACAACTTAAAGAGAAGGAGTACAGGTGGTACATCCTCTATTGTCTGTGTGTGTTTGTGCCTAGAATGTATGAGCTCCTGGTGTTATATAATAGTGAGGGCATCAGAATGTATCGGCTCCTGGTAGTATATATTAGTGAGGATATCAGAATGTATGGGCTTCTGTTGGTATATAGTATATATTAGTAAGGATATCAGAATGTTTGGCGCCTGGTGGGTATATACAATTGGAATAGAAGTATTTGATACAATGCCAATTTTGCAAGTTTTCCCACCTACAAAGAATAGAGAGGTCTGTAAATTTTATCGTAGGTACACTTCAACTGTGAGAGACAGAGAATTTATAATAAAAAAAAAATAAAATCACATTGTGTGATTTGTACATAATTAATTTCTTTATCGCTTCATTGGGGGACACAGGTAACCATGGGTGTATGCTGCTGTTGCTAGGAGGCTGACACTATGCAAAAAAGGAAAAGATGGCTCCTCCCCCGGCAGTATACACCCACCGACAGGCACTGAGTACCTCAGTTTGTGCTTAGTGTCTGTCGGAGGCGGACCTGGATCTCAGATCCGCAGCTAATCCTTTTTCCTTTTCAGGTTTTGTTGTGTTTTATTAATCTTTTCAGATACAGCTAACAGGGAATCGGGGTGTAATTTCTCACCCTGCCTTCCCATTATGCGGCTGATTGAGCAGTGTGGTGTCACCCACATCGCAACTCTCAGGCCCGCAGGCAGGACCCTATCCCCTGTCACCCTCACAGGTGCTCCAGGGTTGATTTCAGTGGCTGTTCCTTGCCATTTCCCTTCTCACCCCTCCCCTCGGAGAGGGCTGAGAGGAAGACGGTGGTCACCGGCGGTGACCTTCCCCCTTTCCCACAAGCCTTCTCCTAACTGGAAGCCAAAGGGCCGTTCTTCTAAGCCCTCTGGGCCCTGATCAAACAGGTTTCGTTCCAAGTGACGGGTCTCCCCCACCTGGAAGGCTTTCCAGGGTGTGAGGCAGAGTTCTTTTCTTCAGGGACGTTTGGCTGTAGGTGGTCAGTGATACCTGGGTCAGGGAGATCGTTACCTTCGGTTACAAGATCGAGTTTTCTCCCCCCCAGAAAGGCGTTTCCTTCTTTCTCGCCCTACAAGGCAGCTGTCCCAGACCCCAGGTTTTCTCCAGGGTCTCTTCCCTTCTGGCCGTCTGAGTAGTCATTCCCGTTCCTTAAAACGAACGCTTTTCGGGGTTCTACTCGAATTTTTTCGTAGCCATATAAAAAAAAAATAAATAAGATGGTTCTCTCCGCCCAATCCTGGACCTCAAACTGCAGAATCGTCACATTCGGATCCGTCACTTCAGAATGGAGTCCTTCGCTCACTGATCGCTGCGATGGAGCCGGGAGGAATTCCTCTGCTCCGTAGACATTCAGGATGCGTACCGTCACATCCTTATTTGTCTGCGGCACCAGCAATTTCTTCGGTTTGCGATCCAGGAAGATCACTACCTTTTCACGGCCCTTCCCTTCGGTCTGGCCTCTGCCCCAGGGTCTTTACGAAGGTAATGGCGGCAGTCATGGCCATTCTTTGCTCCAGGGGGATTCTCATAATCCCTTACCTGGATGACCTGCTAATCAAGGGTTCGTCCCGCCGAGACTGTACTCAGTCTTCAAGTCACTCTGGACACCCTGACTCGTCTGGGCTAGATCATCAACAGGGAGAAGTCCTCTCCAACCCTTTCTCAGCATCTGACCTTGACACATACTTATCCCCGGTGTTCCTCCCGAAAGACAAGTTCTCGGCTCTCTGCAAGGGAGTTGATCCCTAAGGCGACCTGTTCCCCTTTTCTCTTCGATCCTGCAGGAGTGTCCGGGGGAAGAGGGTTTCCTCCATGAAAGCTGTGCCCTTCGGCCAGTTCCACACTCGCCCTCTTCTTCCCATCAATCTTCTGGAGATCAGGGCAATCTCCCTTGTCCTCCTACGCTGGAAGCCTCTTCTGGCAGGCAGGCCGTTTCGCATTCACTCGGACAACGCCACGGCCGTGGCGTACATAAACAATCATGGCGGAACCTTCAGCAAACAGGTGATGGCAGTATCGACAAAGAATTCGACGTTGGGCGGAACCTCATGTTCCTGCCCTATCAGCCGTTCATATTCCGGGGGCCAAAAATTGGGCAGCCGATTTTCTCAGTCCCCAGGGCATAGCATCAGGCGAATGGTCCCTCCATTCCTCATTCTTCAAACACACTTGTCAGCGTTGGGGTTCTCCGGACGTCAATCTCGGGGCGTCTCGGATGCTACGACGCCTTGGTGATTCTGTGGTCTCGGTTTCAGTTTCCTTACCTGTTTTCTCCTCTTCCCTTACTCCCAAGGGTCGTAAAGAAGATAAAAGCGGAAGGCATTCCGGTTATCCGGCTAGCGCCAGACTGGCTAAGGCGCCCTTGGTATGCGGAACTAGTAAACATGCTTGTTTCCAGACCGTCCGGATCTCCTCTTGCAGGGCCTCCTCTTCCACCAGAGTTCTCAGTCTGAGTTTTAAGGCATGGCCGTTGAGGCCGCGGTCCTAAGGGAATCGGGATTCTCTCACCAGGTCATCCAGACCATGATCAGAGCCAATAAACCAGCTTCTTCCCGCATTTACCACAGGTACTAGAAGGCTTTCTTCAGTAGGACTTGCCTCAAGTGAAGACCTTCCTTCAGGGGGTTGCCCATCTGGCTCCTCCTTACCGTTCTCCTTTGGACCCCTGGAACCTTAACCTGGTACTGAGCGCTCTCCAGTCGGCGCCCTTCGAGCCTCTTCAGGACATCTCCTTTTCCTTCCTTTCTTGGCTAGTGGCCTTTCTGATTGCAATCACGTCAATTATGAGGGACTCTGAGTTGGCGGCCTTATCCTGTCCTTCCTCATTCCTGATTCTTCATCAGGACAAGGCAGTTCTCAGACCCTTTCCTTCATTCCTTCCTATGGGATGTCCTTCCACATCAATGAGGACATCGTTCTCCTTCCCCGGTTCATCCTCTGGTGAAGTCTCTTCCCAAGCTGGATGTCGTAAGAGTCATCCGGGTCTATCTTTCTAGGACTGCCCCTCTTCATCAATCCTATTCTCTGTTTATCACCTCTGGAGGTCGCCGGAAAGGTCTCCCGACCTCTAAGTCCACGATCACTCGGATTCGTTCTGCGATACTAGTAGCGTACCAGGTTCAGAAGAACGGGCCACTCCAACCTGGCTGTCAGAGGTTCTTGTTCTTGGGCTGTCCGTCACCAATCTTCGGCACTACAGATCTGCAAGGCTGCAACTTGGTTGTCCTTGCACACTTTTGCGAGATTCTACAGGGTTCATACCCAGGCCTCATTCGATGCAGGCTTAGAGAGGAAGGTTCTCCAGGCGGCGGTGCCTCACCGGCCGTCCTAGGTCCTTTCTCGCATCGCCTAAATTATTTCCCACCCTTGGGACTGCTTTTGGACGTCCCATGGTTACCTGTGTCCCCCAATGAAGCGATAAAGAAAGAGGGATTTTCGGTACTCACCGTAAAATCTCTTTCTTGGAGCCTTCATTGGGGGACACAGCACCCCCCCTTGTTTCTTAGTTGTACCATGTTGCGCTTAAGAGCCGTTTGTTTGGTTGGTACATATGTTTGAGTTCTTGTTACTGCTCCTACTGCTTTTTGCACCAACTGAGGTACTCGGTGCCTGTCAGTGGGTGTATACTGCCGGGGGAGGAGCCATCTTTTCCTTTTTTGCATAGTGTCAGCCTCCTAGCAACAGCAGCATACACCCATGTTTACCTGTGTCCCCCAATGAAGGCTCCAAGAAAGAGATTTTACGGTGAGTACCAAAAATCCCTCTTTGCATTTTATTGTATGAAAAGAGAACCGCCATGATCCAGTGGTTTCTCTACCAAGAAAATTGCCAAACTGCATCATGTGAGTGCCATGACAGTTGAAAGAATACGTCCATCCATTCAAAAGCCAAGAGGTGGACGTCCAGGCAAAATATCGGGGTCATCAAATCGGCTCATCACAAGTTCTATAAGTTCTGGTGCAACAAACACGACAGTGGAGGTGCCTTGTATGCTTCATAATGGTGAGATCACAGACCTCCATGCAAGCACCATGCGATGCACATTACAACATTACACAAGTTTCTTCATTAGAAACCTTTGCTCGAATTTGCAAAAAAGTACGAAAAATGGAATGTAGAATATTGGAAACGAGTGATTTGGAATAATGACACGAAAGTCAATAGATTAAGCTCTGATGGATGAAAATGGATCAGGAAGAAAACAAGGGAAAAAAGGGCTAACTGATTGAGAAATTGAAGGAACGGTCAAGGTCAGTGGAGGAAGCCTGATGATATGGGGGTGTTTCACAGCCAAAGGTGTTATAGAGAAAAAAGTACAAGTAAGGAAATAAGCCTCACCATGTGATGAATGAATGGATGGTTGCTTCTCCAAAGTGCAGCTATTATCCAAGATCGTTGGTCATATGTGAAATTTAGGACAAAAAAAGGTAGAAAGGATCCATGGGCTGAATATGAATAAAATTTGATTTTTATTTCATTCCATTAAAAGGGAAAGGTATTGTCCAGACAGGTTAAAAAGAATCCAACGTTCTAATACATTTCTGGCTGTAGCCCTTAGTTGTAAAATAATTCTACAAATCCATTATTCTACATGCGCTCATGAATCCACCATAAGAAAGACACAGGGCAAAAATGGCTAGCATGGCAGAGTTACAAGATTAGTTCCAGTCATATCGTCATCATATTTTTTTTTTTACTTTTGAAAAAACTCAATTCTGACTCCAACCCTAACACCAACCTTAACCCCAACTGCAAAGAATGGAAAAAAATGTATTTTTTTTTTTTAAAAAAATTTTATGTAAGGGGATGACAAAGGAGATTTTGATTTACTATTTTTCTTTTGATCACTGTGATAGGGTCTATCACAGTGATCAAAAGGAACCAATAGGAAATTCCTGACCCTGCTCATGTTCTCTAGGGTCTCAGCTACCCCAGTAGCTGAAACCCCAGAGAGTTTCCAATGAATGAATGAAAAACACGCAAAAGAATAGGAAATCAGGAAGGGGCAAACACTTTCACACAAATGTATGTCTATATGTATGTACATGCTCAATGCATGCTTGTGTCTGTATGTATGTGCTCTACATATACGTATGTGCTCTGTGTATACATGTGTGTTTGTGATTGGTGTATGCGTGTTTTTCACATGCTGCGTGTGCGTCACATGCTGTGTGTTCTATGTAGCATCGATTTATAAATCCCAGTTGCACAGATGAGAGTTCATAGGTGTAAACGTGTCATTTGCCCAACAAACAAGCAAAATTCATCGGGTGATTGGCTTCTTTATGGTGGATCAAAAATCATTGTTCTCAGCAGCACATCGCCTTTGGTAAACTGCAAATGTGCTGCTGATGGCATTATACTGTATGGGACACATTTATCTACTAGTGATCGTTCTATGACCATCATTCTTCGCCAGGAAACAAGTGCTGAGCGACTTCAGTATTGTTGATTGCGCTCATTTAACAGCCTGAAGCCAGCCCATGTAAATACATCAAAATATTTGAGTGTGATGGTGCAATATGCAAGTATTTAGGACCCCATTTTAAACTTTGGCCCATGACCCCACTTTGTCTAAAACTGGCCCTACCGGTCTGTTCTTCCCTCTGCCAGTCTCTTCTGATAACCCCTTTAAATCCTGCAGTATTTCTGTGTATGCCAACCTGTGACTGAGCCAGGGATTAACCCAGTTCCATATATTTTCCCATAGCTTCATTACTCTCATTTTATGTACCAACTAGTAACTAGAGATGAGCGAACATGCTCTGATAAGGTGTTATCTGAGCATGCTCGGGTGCTAACAGTGTCTTTAGCGTGCTCGAAAAATATGTTCCGAGTCCCCGCGGCAGCATGTCTCACAGCTGTTTAACAGCCACATGCATGGATTGTCTAACAAACAGGCAATCCCCACATGTTCAGGCTGTCTAACAGCCGCCGCGGGGACTCAAGTAGAATATATGAGCGCGCCCAAGATACTCAGATAACACCAGAGCGTGTTAGATAAGATGTTATCCGAGCACGTTCGCTCATCACTACTAGAGAAGAAAGCGTTTAGTAGATTGGTTTTTCCCACATCATCTTCCACCATTTCATCCAGATTATTTTTTGAGGGGAACAACACACTTATTATTTTTTTCTTTTTCATTTAGAGTGGTTTTTGTATTGTTTTAATTTCTTTGGCAACGAGCCTCTCTGTCTAAATCCTTGCTGCCTTGGTTAGCTTTTTGCACTATTTTATTTATTTTATTCTTATTAATGCTCTAACCTTCTCTTTGTCATACAGCTATATGTAGTCATAGTGGTTTCCTTCTATTTCTAGCTTGTTCATTCCCATCGTTTCTATATTGCTCACAGGATGCTTAGAACAGAGTCCTATTTGCTTTATGTACTTTTCTTTTTAGGACATTTTTCTTCGTTTAAGGCAAAATGAGCATCTCTTGGCTGATGGAAGTTACCCTTTTTGTTTTTGTAGCCCGTCTACTATAAATCTAAACTAATTTCAACACGACAATTTTCTGTTTTTGCACTTTTGTTTTTTTCTCCTTTTCTTCCAAGAGCCATAACTTTTTTTTTTTTTTTTTGATATGAGACAAATCATGTTATCATTCAATGTATTGTGTAATTGGCAAAAAATATTTCTAAAGAAAATCTTCCCAAAGGTGGACAACCCCCACCCACCTAATAGCTGTTTCCATCTTAGACATTCTTGGCATATCCATTTGTGGTTGTTACTTTTGGTCTGTGAAGAGTGATATTTTCATCATTGATCATTTCTCTCATGTACATTTCTTCTGGGTGTTAATAATTGCCGTTTTCATTGCTGTGTGTGTAATGTGCAGTATAATTATACTGAGCACATTTTTTGCTTTCTGTTATTTATGCTCATTATCATCTGGTTTTCCATTAGTCTTCCCTGATGGATTTAGCAGATGTGTTCAGTTCACCTGCTCCTGCTGTACCTGCGTCAGATCCATGGGGGTCCACAACTGCACCTACTACTGATCCTTGGTCTGGTGGCGTGAACTCTTCAGCGGTGACCGATCCCTGGGGTGGGCCTCCAGTGGCCACAGGAGCAAGTACAGACCCATGGGGTGCTGGGGTGCAGCCCAACAGTGCTACCAGTGACCCCTGGGCGGGGACACCAGCTGTTTCTTCAGTAGATGCCAAGTCTGTGTCTGACCCGTGGAATCCAGGAGGTGAGTTTGAAAGTTTTACATTAGGCCACAAGCCAACTAGTTGAGATTTTGCTCTGAGATTTTTCAATGTTATGTTTTACTGAAAACATTGTCACTCCTTTTTTTTTTTCTATTTAAAGAAGTATTTCCGCTAACTTTTCTATTGATTAAATGTGTGTATCTGTGCATGTAGTGTTAGTATATTAACCCCTTAACGACCGCCAATACGCTTTTTAACTGCGGCAGTTAAAGGTACATATGCCTCAGCGCCGCTTTTTAACGGCGCTGAGAAATAAGTGTATAGCACCCCCCACCCCCCCAGAGTTGAAATTTCTCCGGTTTCTCGGCTACCAGGGGTAGCTGAGACCCCAGAGAACATGATTCGGGTCGGTTTTTGCCGAACCCAATGTTGCGATCGCCGTTATTAACAGTATAACGGCGACCGCAAAAAATGTCAGATTTTCCCATGTAATTTCTCTTTCCTCTGATGTGATTGCACATCAGAGGAGAGAGAAATGGGGTCCCCCCCGAACCACCCCCAGTACCTCTAGAGTCTCTGCAACCCCCCCGTGAAGTCCCCCGGGCCGCTGGCCTCTTCTTCCGGGAGAAGATGGCAGGTGCATGTGTAGTTCATATTTTTCCATTAGGGTTTGTGCTTACGGTTAGGGTTTGGACTTAAGGTTATTGGTATGTTGGGGTTAGGGTTGAGCTTACGATTAATGGTGTGTTGGGTTAGGGTTGGGCTTACGGTTATTGGTGTGTTGGGGTTAGGGTTGGGTGTACGGTTAATGGTGTGTTGGGGTTAGGGTTGGGCTTACGGTTAATGGTGTGTTGGGGCTAGGGTTGGAGTTAGAATTAAGAGGGAGTTCCACTGTTTAGGTACATCAGGGGGTCTCCAAACGTGACATGGCGCCACCATTGATTCCAGCCAATTTTGCGCTCAAAAAGTCAAACGGTGCCCCCTCCATTCTGAGCCCTGCCATGCGCCCAAACATTGGCTTTCCCCCACATACCGGGTATTGACGTACTCGAGAGAAATTGCACAACTAATTTTGTGGTCCATTTTCTCCTGGTACCCTTGTGAAAATAAAAAAAAATTGATTCCAAAGTAATTTTTTTGTGAAAAAAGTAAAATGTTAATTTTTTCCTTCCACATTGCTTTAGTTCTGAAGGGTTTAGTTGAAGGCTTAATAAAATTCTTGAATGTGATGTGATTTTTCGCATCTTGAGTTGTGCATTTTTTAGAATGGTGTCATTTTTGGGTATTTTCTATTATATTGACCCCCCCAAACTCACTTCAAATGTGAGGCGGTCCCTAAAAAAAAAGTTATGTAAATTTTGTTGGAAAAATGAGAAATCGCTTGTCAACTTTTAACCCTAACAAAAAAAATTATGTTTCCAAAATTGTGACGATGTAAAGTTGACATGTGGGAAATGTTATTTATTAACTATTTTGTGTGACACCACTCTCTGATTTAAGGGTACAAAAATTAAAAGTTTGAAAAATTTTTGCCAAATTTCTGTTTTTTTCATAAATAAGCAAGTTATTTCGAAGAAATTTTACCACTAACATGAAGTACGATATGTCACGAAAAAATCTCAGAATAAGTGGGATCCGTTGAAACGTTTCAGAGTTATAACCTCATAAAGTGACAGTGGTCAGAATTGTAAAAACTGGCCCGGTCATTAAATAGCAAATTGGCTCTGTCACTAAGGGGTTAATATACTCGCCTTTTGCTGCTCTCCAGTGTCCAGCAAGGTTCTTCTCTTCTTCTCAGTGACGTCACCTATCCTGCAGACTGTCCAGGCTATGCTGTGCTCGGCAGACTGTGACTCTAAGGCTATGTGCACACGTTGCGGATTGATAGCGTTTTTGCCGCATTTTTCCGCAGCATTCTATGGCATTCCGCATAGCTATGCTAATGCTGCGTATTTTTCTGTGGCGGAATCGCATCGCGGAAAAATACGCAGCATGCTCATTCTTTTTGCGGAATCGCGGCGATTCCGCACACATAGGAATGCATTGAACCGCTTACTTTCCACATGTGGCTATGCCCACCATGCGCAAAGTGAAAGGTTCATGTGTGAATGGTACCCAGGGTCTGGAGGGGAGGAGACTCTCCTCCAGGCCCTGGGTACCATATCCCTGTTAAAAAAAAAAAATAATTAAAATAACAAATTGTGATATTCTGACCTTCTGGCGGCCCCCGCAGCTTTCCTGGTCCTCAGCGACGCTTCCGGCAACTCCCGTTCCCAGTGATGCCTTGCGCGATTTACCTTACGTAGCGTGATGCTACGTCATCTGGGGTCATTGTCGCAAGGCATCACTGGGAACGGGAGTTGCCGGGAGCATCGGTAAGGTCCGGGAAGGCTGCGGGGGCTGCCAGAAGGTGAGAATATCACAATTTTTTTTTATTATTATTATTTTTAACATTCTATCTTTCTACTACAGATGCGGCATCAAGAAGTAAAAAGTTGGTCACACTTGTCAAACACTATGTTTGACTAGTGTGACCAACCTGTCAATCAGTTTTCCAAGCGATGCTACAGATCGCTTGGAAAACGCTAGCATTCTGCAAGCTAAATACGCTTGCAAAACGCTAGTGTTTTGCGGGAATACGCGTGCCAATTCCACATGCATATTTCCCGCGGCAGGGAGTTGCGGGAATGCTGCGGAAATTTCCGCAGCAATTCCGAACGTGTGCACATAGCCTTACAATGTAGAAGAGACTTCCAGCTCACACAGAGTATAGAAGGAGCTATCAGGTCTCGTTTGCGGTGTCGTCACTGAGAAGAGCAGAATAACGGTGCTGGACACCAGAGAGCGCAGCAGTAGGGGAGTATATGAATACACTCACACCACGTGCACATATACACACATTTAATCTATGCAAGAGTTAGTGGGAGTGGTTCTTTAATAAGATATTGGAATAACAGATTCATTGTTCCTTCTTTGTTTGTTTGTTTTTTTTGTTTTTTTTTAGGTTCGGCTCCTACTGTTGGCGCTCATAGCAATGACCCTTGGTCTTCAAGTCCTTCTATGGCAGCTAAGCAGACGACGGACCCATGGGCTCCTGCAGCAACCTTCTCTGACCCCTGGGGAGGGTCTCCTTCTAAACCAAGTACAAATGGGACTGTGGGTAGGTCCTTTCTTTGCTTATAGTGAAATGTTAGTACAGACTCCCAGTATGTGATTGTTGGGGGTTATACTCCAAATTCTCTGACAACACTGCTCTCAACACCAGCAGCTTTCACTCTTGCAGCCTCAAGCTTTTGATCAAATGTTTGAGTGAGTCTCACAATTAACTTCTAGGGCAGTCACAAAAATCCCATAGAAGTGAATAGGGAGAGGTGCCCCATGCAGAGCCAGACCTCATTTATTTTATACTTGATATCATTTTGGACTAGTATGTGGGGTCCTAAGGTGGGCCTGCTTCAGGCAAGCCGTAAATGAGATTCCTATGTAATAAACTGCTAAGCAGCACTAGCTGCGTTGTCTTATATTCCTAGTTTCCTTTTATATCAACGTGCTGCATTCCCCCTGATGGTGGAGCAATGGGGCCTTGTGGAGATCACGTTCCTCAGCACTTGCTGGCTATTCTGCAGTATATTGACCAGTGTTCTCCACCATGCCTGCTGCCCATAAATTTCCTTCTACTCTGCTGCTTTACTGGATTATGACATGAGGTTTCCAAGAAACTATATGGTGCATATCCATACTATTGGTACATGAGTCATGGACTTAATGTACTTGCTTTATTTCTAAGACATGTTTTTCCTTTTTTTGTTTCAGACTTTGTGTTATTCCTGATTTTTGCTAATCAGGCATCATTCTTTTAATAATGCTTCATTATTTTGCCTGTTTTTTGTGGGACTTGTCTTGTTTTTAACCTGTTTGTCTTTGTATATGTGCCTGTCTGTCTGCTCCACCTGCCTCATTAGCCAGTGCCACCTTTGACCAGTTCATCAGTTCTGCAGATAAAGATGAGTTTTCCGATTTTGACCACCTGAGGACTACCCTTCCCTATTCAGGAAGCAGCACAGGTTTGGAAGTGCTCTCTTTCCTACCTGCTTGCTTACTGTGAATCCATTGCCCCTCAGCGTTTTGCATTTTGTCTTTTGCACATGTCACTGTTCTGTGTGTCTCAGTACTAAAAAGGTTTTTTCTTTAAAATGTTATTGGAGGCAAAGAAGTAACTATTAGAAACTTACACATTTTCTTCTCCTTTATTTATATTTTCTTTGCAAATAATGAAAGCAGCTACTCCTACAATCATCCTCATCGTGTATTTGTACAGATGGCCCCACTTGCTCTGAGACTGCCATGGTGCCTGCAGTTCTTATCATAATGCTTAGTGAATGAACAGAGCACAAACTTTAAGCCGATTTGTACCATTAAACAATCGCCCATCAGCTACATATTTGCCAATCAACCATTGTTTAATAGCTTGCTTACACAAAACCAAAGATAAAAACAAACACATTACAAACTATAGCATAGGACACTTAGTTAACACTATTTTGATTTAAAAAAAAAAAAGCATAAAAGCCATCCACCGTGACAAGGTGTACCCAATTGGGGACTGTCCTTTCCTCTAGTATTAAAAGTACCCCATGTTATTTACGTGTACTATTACTTACTACAGGGCATATTCTCATTTTGTTTTCATGTTGGGTTTTTGCTGTGAAATGGCCAGTGTGAGCATGCTATCACACATTACTTATATACCAACTTATGCTCTGGCTTATTTTCTTTACAAGAAAAGGGGGAGGAGCCAGCGCCGCACATGGTCAAAATGAAATACATTAAGTGCATCTGCACATATTAGTTTCTAACTGTTTTTTTTAAAAATGAGACATTTGGCAAATAATTGATCAATTCTTTGAGCCACCCCGCCACGACAAGGCATTCTCATATGGGGCAGTCCTACTCTACGTTTTCTATTTTCGCTGTGCCATTGCGGCCTCCTAAAATATATTAAAAACAAGACTGCAAAAAAACTGCAAAAATAAGACTGCAAATAAACTGCAAAAGTACCTGAAGCATGCTGAATCACTCCCATGGTGCCAGTAAGGCAAGCACAGGTAAAAGCCGACCAGGTCCAAAGATGGACATTTCAGATCTGACCTCCACACTTGCCAAACCAGCAACCACAGATGAAGGGTGAAACAGGCCCAGACACAGGTGCACAATTACACAGAGCCTGAGGCAGGGTCTCATTTTAAAAAACAGTTAGAATTTAATATGTGCAGATGCACTTAATGTATTTCATGCTGATCATGTGCGGCGCTGGCTTCCCCCCTTTTTTTTACTTATTTTCTTTAGCCTGCTTACACAGACAGACCATCACTCACTCAGTGCACATAGGCTGCAATTGTTCTCTGCAGCACAGGTCCAGTTTACACAGCGCAATTTTTTCCCACAACACCGGTCCAGTTTACACAGCGCTATGAGCTGCACAGGTTCAGTTTACACAGCGTGATGTGCTGTCCACAGAAAGGTTCAGTTTACACAGCGCCATGATGTGCTGCCCACAGCACAGGTTCAGTTTACTCAGCGCCATGTGCTGCCCACAGCATAGGTCCAGTTTACACAGCGCCATGTGCTGCCCACAGCATAGGTCCAGTTTACACAGCGCCATGTGTTGCCCACAGCATAGGTCCAGTTTACACAGCGCCATGTACTGCCCACAGCGCAGGTCCAGTTTACACAGCGCCATGTGCTGCCCAGTACAGTGATTTTTTTTTTTTCTTTTTAAGTCAGCCAAAAGTTAATTTATATCCTATAAATCCAGACCTAAACAAATGGCACTTCCTACCATAAATGACATCCAAAAAGATATTGGAAGTATATAGCCATAAAATTTTATGGCTATATACTTCCAATATCTTTTTGGATGTCAAAAGTTAATTTAGTCTAATGAATGGGCATTGTGCTTGATCATGTGGTGATCGTCAGTTTACACTGCGCGGTTGTCTGAAAACGATCATTCCTAGGATTGTGCAATGTGAGTGCACTGTGTTTGAAATATTACATGTTTCAGAAGAATAAATTCTCATTAACATTTGATTTGCCAAAGGAGAAGTCTCAGTAAAGAAATGGCAAAAATGAGAACCGAGGCACCGGCCAACGACAACACGTGTATAACCTTATTCCTATTGTTAACTTGTGTAACAATAGGAAAGATCATGGTGCTGATGCTCAGGAGTGTAATGGACGAATCATTGATATAAGCAGGAAGGATTGGTGAGTGCTGCTCTTTCTGCTTCTATTAATGACTGCTTCAGTAAATAAATGTTTCCCCCTAAACCTCTTAACTATGTACGTGATGTTGTACAAGTGTATTAACTGAGCACAGTCTTTCCCAGTGTCCAGCGCTGCTACTGTCCTCTTCTGGCCCATGTGAGTTACAGCGCTGCTCCTGTCCTTTACTGGCCCATGTGGGTGACAGCGCTGCTCCTGTCCTCTTCTGGCCCATGTGAGTGACAGCTCTGCTCCTGTCCTCTTCTGGCCCATGTGAGTGACAGCTCTTCAGCTTTCCCGACTCGCAGTGATCCGGGTGTTCTTTCTTTTGCAATTTAAGTCTACTGGAAGCAAAGCAAGGCTTCATAGACTTCTGCTTCACACACAAACCCCTGTGTGAACCCCAGTGAGTCTACTCTAAGACCTCATGGGCCAAAAGTGGACTGGAGCGGTGCGTGGAACCTTGGAAGCTATTGGTCGCTAAGTATTTTAATACACTCAAGGTACGTTCCCACGGTCAGTAATCGGCAGCGCTTTGGATGCAACACATGTCCGCTGCATCCATAGCTCTGCCGCTTTTGAACGCCGCAGGTGATTCCGCATGTGTTCACTGTACCATCCGGAACTACCGCATCCAATACATTGTACGGGTGAAATTTATCTTCCAGAGGCTCTTGTCGCCGCAAGATAGACATGCTTTGGTCTGGAAAGATGCGCCACGTGTCCGTCTCCGCGAGTGATCTGTGGGCATCTGTTTCTTGAAATCCCATCCACTATGCTGTAACATCTGGACACTGCGGGTTGGATGTTGCGGATGTACGCAGCGTCCAACGCACAGCATTTACTGTCTGTGGGATCATACCCTTATGCGCCATTACATACTTCATTAGGATGGTTTAGGGGAAACCTGTTTACTAAGACTTCTTTAACTTGTATAATCACATCTGTGGCCAGCGTTAGCCATTTTGTTATGATTAAAACACTAATTAAAACTAGTACAAGGATAAACGGCGTCCCAGCAAATGACATTTCCCACGCTATGCTGACATATCTCAATGATTTATGTTCCTTTGTAGTATGCACATTTATAGGGAAGTAGCAACCGACATTTTTTTTCTCCGTCCTCCCAAAGTTTTAAGGGTCTGTTGTGCTGAGATGACCTTGTGTATGTGTAGGGGACGCCAGAAGAATAGCCGCTTGCTGAAGAAGCGGCTGGCTGACAGCTATGCAAGTCTCTGTTCACTTTTTCTACTTCCATTAGATCTAGTTCAGGCGTAATCCTCACCATCTGACTCTACCAGCCCCCGATGATATGGGCAAACTGTGGCATACGTTAGTCTTTATCTCACATTTAATTAATGTATACAGTAAATGTTTAATAAACCCACCCAGTGGGGTGCACTGGGTGCATGTGGGCCCCATGAGGGGGCTTTACCAGCATACCCCCTGAATATGTGGATAAAGTCCGAGCAGAGCCTTAGGTGTATGGCCGGCTTTACAACCTGCACTGTACGTTTTCTTTGTGCGTAGCATTTGGTTTAGTAACGTCAGTCAGTTGCACATGTATGGCTTTACCTTTGCTAAGGTCCCATTTAAATACAAAATGATTGAAATGGATTATTTGAAAGAATTGGTCAAATAGAAGCAAATTTAGAACAAATGCCATGATTCCTTAAAGGGAACCTGTCTCGTAATTTTATCAACTAAACTGTCCCCGGTGTGCTAGTAGTGATGCCATGTGCATCCTCTCCAAAATCCAAAAATCACTTTCTATAAACTTATAGTACCTTCTCTTTCAGTCATAGGGGTGGCGCTTCATATTCTTTCAGTCACGGGCTCGTCATATTGTCAGTGCCCACGCACTCTGATGTTCCGGGGTGCGCCGACGTCACAGGAATCTGCTCTAAAATCCCTCGCTTGCACAGTGTCGAGCGGCTCCACGATATGACGAACCTGTGACTGGAAGAACATGAAGCGCCACCCCTATGACTGTAAGAGAAGGTACTTTATAAAGTGATTTTTGGAGACTATTACAGCGCAGTTCAGTCCAGTTGTCTTACAGCCACACACTGGACACTGTAGAGGAGGGCATGGCTCAGTTCTTGGGATATGTATAGAATATTTCTTATGTTTCTCAGTTGTCATTGTAATATGAGAAAGAACAGATGTAGTGAGGATTTTTTTTGTTTTTTAATATTTGATTTTATAATGTCTCTAATTTTACATATTTTTAAACGTGTGCCATGGCCTTGTGTAAAACTTCCCCTTTTTTTTGGAGTTTCTATGCTATGATTACTTTATGGCCACACACATAAAGGATAGTTGATTTGGTGCATACAGTATGGAGAGATATTATGGGGTCTGAGCTGAAAAGGAACCGGTCACGTCATTTTTAGCAACTAAACTGTCTCCAGTGTGTTATTGATGCAATGTGTGTCACTAACACAATGTTTTCAATCAAAACTGCGCTGTAATCATCTCCAAAAATCACTTTGTATAGTACCTTCTCTTTCAGTCATAGGGGTGGCGCTTCATTTTCTTTCAGTCACGGGCTCGTCATATTGCCACACCTCGCCACCCCTTTGACTGAAAGAGAAGGTGCTATATTACTATACAAAGTGATTTTGAGCATTACGGTGCTGTTTTGATTGAAAACATTGTGTTAGTGATACACATTGCATCACTAACAACACACTGGGGACAGTTTAGCTGCCAAAAATCATGTGACTGGTTTAAAGCACTGTATCT
>VIAB01001661.1:47396-57490 GCA_009801035.1 Oophaga pumilio | reverse complement strand
ACTAAATGTGGTTTAGGCACACTGGGGCTCAAAAGGGAGGGGGGGCATTTGCTGAATTGCTTTTCCACAGAGCCTTTGTGCTACCAGTAACGTAGAAGCACCCTATATTTCCATTAACAGATGACAGACCTGAGTGGTGGCTTGCTTTTTTTGTGGATTGAGTTGAAGCTTTTATTGGGAACATTTTTCATAACGTTTGGGATCACTTTTATCTGGGCTCTATGCTGAACACTTACCTTGTGGTTTCCATCTAATTCTCTGATGTGACAGATGAAACCCCGAGGGATCCATTCACTATAATGAGGCAGCAAAGTTAACTGTGGACTCCGTCTGGCCTATGTTCAACGGTGTCCTTTTCAGAAGTGCACACAATTGTGGCCAATGGCACTTTTATGAAATCCTAAAATGACGGACACCACCAGGTCCTGTGGTGTCCATGGTGCCTCCATCTGCCTCATTATAGGGAATCTTCCTCCTGGGGTTCTGTCTGAATCATGTATTTCAAAGATTTACACGGAAATCCTGGTTTAAGTGCTAAACGCAGAGCGCAGGATAAATGCACCGATCCTTACTGCGCACATGAAAAAATCAGCATGTGAAGAATTGGTTTTATTTTTTACACCGTACCTCGTGTGATACAAGTGATTAGGCAACTTTATTCTTCGGGTCAGTGCAGCTACAGCGATACCAGATTTATATGGGAGTTTTTATGTTTGGCTGTTGTCACACACAAAAAGACGCTTTTTATGGCAAAAACTAGTTTTTGCGTCACCATATTTTGAGAGAGCTATAATTTTTGCATATTTCGGCCGACAGTCATGTGAGGGCTTGTTTTTTGCGAGACAAGTTGACGTTAATGGTACCATTTTCGAGTACATGAGACTTTGATTGCATTCTATTCCAATTTTTGGGAGACAGAATAAACAAAAACAGCAGTTCAGGGATTGCTTCTTTTTTTTTTTATACCATTCAGCGTGTGGTAAAATTGGTAAGGCAGCTTTATTTTTGGGTCAGTACGACTAGAGCGATACCACACTTATATAGTTATTTTTTTTTTTTGTTTTGGCGCTTTTGAGTAAATCTTTGTTTATTAAAGATATAAAAACATGAATACAATATACATTGTACAAAGGAAAATTATCTGTACATGTGTACCCATCAATAAATCAATAATGGGGCAAAGTATCCTCACTCAGTTATAATACTTATTCATGGAACTGTTACTACTGAGTTCTCGAGAGATAAATCTTCCCCTTTATAGTGAGATTCAACAATTCTGATGAGTATAACATTAAGTAAACTTAAGTGTTGTAAAGAGAAAGAGAGAAAGAGAAAGTTGAAGAAAGAGGGGGAGGAGAGGGGAAACTGGGAAAATAAGAGGGGATAAGGGAAAGGGTAAAGGTAATCGCTTTCCTGCCATCTGCCCACTGGGGTCCGAAGATCCCATCCATTTACATAAATAAATCCTGGAACTTAGGAGAATATTGAAATAAAATCCATTCCATCCAAATCATGTTAAACTTATCCTTGGAGTCTGTACTTTCTGCAGCTGGTTCTTCCATATGGCAGATATTAGACATTTCCTCGTACGACTCGCAAATAGAAGGTTGTTCTGTAGTTTTCCAAAGCCTCGGGATGATTATACGAGCCGCAGCAATACAGAACCTCAAAATGTCTTTTTTGATGTGGCTTGTAGAGCCTGGTAACATTGACAAAAGTGCTATTTCAGGAGAACCTACAATAGTGGTACCTGTAACTAAAGTATAATTCCTGAAAACTTTGTCCCAAAAGCTGCGTACCTTCGTGCAGTCCCACCATATATGAAGCATTGTATCAATCGCTGCCTCACAACGCCAACATTTGTTAGAAATTGAAGGGGAGATTTTTTGAAGCCGGTTTGGGCACAGGTACCATCTCGTTAAAACTTTATAAATTTCTTTCTTGTGCTGAGCATGGAGAAGACATTGAATGGGTACAATAGAAGCTCTTCTGCCATTCAGTACTAGTAAATACTCTGCTCAATTCCTTCTCCCAATTTATTTGGAAAGAAAATTTCCCCTTCTTTTTCTCCAACAAAACAGTCCGGTAAATTACAGAAATAGCGTGAACAGGGGGGGATTCTGTGAGAAATATTTTTTCCATAGGGCAAAGAGTTGGTCGGACTCTACATGTGCGGGTCGCTGATGAGAGGAAGGACTGGAGCTGGGCATACTCAAACCAATTTAACTGTGTTGTGGGAAGCCTCTGCTGAAGCTCTATAAAGGATGGTATTTTCCCCTCTGATGATATCTGTCCGAGTCGAACCTCCCTCACACTCGACCAGCCCAGGAACGATCTCCTGTACATACCAGGTGGAAAATCAGGGTTTAGAAAAAGAGGTGTTAGGGGGCTTAGAGTGTCCTTAGGTATATAGGTGTGTCTGAAGGTATGCCACACTTTCAAAGTAATTTGAGTAAATTCAGAATCCGGTCCCAATATTTTAGTGTCTGTTGTATTTATCCAAGGTAAATAATGCAAAGGCACGGGTATACCTTCCTGCTCCATCATCACCCATTTTTTTTTATTTTGGATTTATATTGCCAGTCGAGAAGCCGGACAAATGTAGCTGCTTGAAAATATGTTTTAAAATCAGGCAGACCCGCGCCTCCCCACCCCTTTAAAGCCTTCAAAATCTTTAATTTCACTATTGGTTTCAGTCCACCCCAAATAAACCTTGTCATAATTGAATCAAGTCTAGAGAAAAAACTCCCTGGAAGGAAGACAGGAACCGTCTGAAAAAGGTATAAAAAACGTGGAAGGATCCATACAGAATACGTTGATTCTCCCCCACCACGTCAATTTCAGAGGCCTAGAAGACCAATTGCCTCTCCACCTGTGACAGAAGGTCGAAGTGATTACAGAGGCAGAGCCTAGTCATATCAATTGGAATGTGGGCACCCAAATATTTGATGGACTCCGTCTTCCACTGAAAGGGAAAATGTTTTGGCGCTTTTACACAATAAAAACTTTTATAGAAAAAAAATTATTTTTGCATCGCTTAATTCTGAGAGCTATAACTTTTTTTCTCTTTCGCTTATGGAGCTGAATGGTGGCTTTTTTTTTGTGGAACAAGATGACGTTTTCAGCAGTACCATTTTTATTTACAATCGTCTTTGATCGCGATTAATTGCACTTTTTTGTTTGATAAAGCATTGTTTATTTTTTCACAGTGTTCACTGACTGGGTTAATTATTAAGACAGTTTTATAGAGCGGGACGTCATTTACATATGCATTTATTGGAAAAAAAATATTTTTTTTTTGTATTTTTACATTGTCCCAGGATGGGACATTACTGTACAGAATCAGGTCCTGCTCTGAGCAGGCAATGACACACCACTTTCCCTGAAGGAACCTGTAGCCATCTTGTGGCTGGGGGTATCCATGGATATAATCAGGACAATGCAATTGCATCTTGTCCTGATGGAAGCGCGCAGGGAACCCATTAACTACTGACAGTGGCATCAGAGGGGTTAAAGGCCCGCTACCGGTGCTAGCACCGATCGTGGGCGTTGCTGCGGGGTGGCTGCTCTCACAGAGCTGACACCCGCACCCGATCGGCGCGGCGCTCTGTGAGGCCGTGTGATTGAGGAGTCGTACATATACTGCTGTTTGTGGGAATGCAGCTCTCACAGAGCAGTATATGTACGGTGCATATCAGGAAGCAGTTAAAGATTCATTATTGAATTACTATAGTGCTGTCTGTCAATCTAAAAGGTTAATGAACCTGAAACCTGAATTTTTAGGAAAGTTAAAGTAAGGTTTTCTGTTTTTATGATATCTCCTGTGCAGAATTATGCAACTAAACGAAAAATGAAAATTTTCCCATTGTGATCATTTATTATTCTCTTTAACAGACTAAAATAAACAAATCACTTTAAAATGTGCAAAAATACTTTTCTGACGTTTAAAAAAAATCAGTGCCCAATATCGAAGTACTCTTTTTCAATAACTTGTCAGTTTTTTTTAGTCTTTTGACAACTTTTTGGGCAGCACCAACCACAGCCACCCAGACACTATTCATAGAGGTGGACCAGTTTCTTTAAAGGGAACCTGTCACCAGAAGTAACAATGTTAACCTGCAGATAAACCCCATATCTGCAGGTTAACAGTGTTATGATGCTGTCCGGCACCTGCACGCAGCCGAATGCAGCAGGGAGAAAATGATCTTTATTCTCCCCACCAGCATTCGGTATTCAGTCATGGAGGCGTCGCTGACTAACACGGTCTCTATATTGTGCCTGGATGTCAGAAAAAGTATCAGGTGCAGAGGCTTGTTCACCGCAGTGAAATTCTCTTTGTGAACTCCCCGCTAGCACAGTAAGACAGTCTCATGGTGCAGAGGTGAGTTCACTGGGAGAATTTCACTGTGGTGAACTCGCCTCTGCACTGTGATACTTTTTCTGACAGCTCACCGGAGGGCGGTCACCGCAGTTCATTGGCCGGGCTGGGAACGCAGCCTCAGTGACCTGACGTAACCTCGATGACGTCACCGCTGCTCACTGATGCTGCGCTCACAACAGCTTCTTTCTCAGTGGTTCTCAGCCTAGACAGTCGCATCTTGGCACCATCCAGGTTGAAAACTAGTAATCCCTTGACATGGATTACGGCGTGGGACAGATCGACGGACAGGTGAAGGATATTGTTTTCTATTTTTTTATTACAGGAGATGAGGGCTTCAATGGAATGAGCATTAAGTGAGTATAACTTTTTAAATAAAAATGGAAAGGTGTTTTATTTCAAATAAAGGACTTCATTCTGGCTCTGTATTTACCATACAACTATAGGATTAGTAATGGATGGGTGTATAAATGCCTCTTCATTAGAAATCTGTGGGCTTAATTTCACCTAACAATACAAAGGTGACATCAAGCCCACGAATATGAGCCCCACTTGCCCCCAGCTGTGAGTTTTACCTGACTGGCTATCAAAAATATAGGGGAACCCATGTCAGGTTTTTTTTTTTTTTTTTAATTTACAGCTCAGGCGCTGGCTGATGAATACTCCAATCACCCACCACCTGCTCTCACTGTTATTAGCGGCAGCACGTGCCGGCTGATGGAACCAGTAGTCCCATCAGTAGAGTTGAGTGAATTTGTTCGGGTTTCCTCTTATTTGGCAAGCTATAGCGCTTACCAAATAAGCTGCAGAGGGAACCCGGCTGCCTTGATTGCGCCGACTGATCAGCTGATCGGCGCCACAGCTGCATGTGTCGCGGCTGTGTCAGTCTCACAGCACATGCATGGAGAGCATGTGTGTGGGAAGCCGGGTTCCCTCTGCAGCTTATTCAGTAAGCACTATAGCTTGCCGAATAAGAGGGAAAGGGAACCAGAGCAAATTGGCTCAAGTCTACCCATCAGTGTACACCAATGACTGGAGGTAAACTTTATGCCTCCAATCACAGCTGCATACTCACGCTGTCTGGTCGGCGGTAATAATTTTAACGCCGATTAGAAGGCGTGTTTTCCGCACTGTCATGCATATGACAGCGCGACAAACACCTGGTGCTCGGTGGGCTGAATCCGAGCAGTGACACGGACTTATTTGTGACGTTTCTGCTCGTCTTTTCACACCTGACAAGTATGTGTTCGGTATAGACACCGAACTTTACTGTTCGGATTTGCCCATCACTAATCATTTTGACTCCATGGGTGTTTTCCAGAAGTAAGCAGCAGTGGATGTTGCTGAGTGTAGTGCTTGGTATATTATGCTCAGCTCATGCTTCTGAAAACACTGACACTGTAAATTAAGTGGGGTCTCATAACTACAGAAATGCCAAACGCGGGTGCTAAATGTTGTTTAGGCACAGTGTGGGGCTCAGGAAAAGGGGGCATTTGGATTTGGGAGTACAGAATTCCCTGGATTTCTTTTGAGGGGGAGCCATAGCTCTTTTAAGGAGTCTTTGTGCTGCCAGTACTGTGGAAGCCCCCTATATTTTCATTGACAGATGATGGACCTAAGTGGGGACTTGCTTTCTTTGTGGATTATTACAATAACATTTTGGATCACTTTTATCTGGTACTCTACTAGAAATATTGATCATTTAATGGACACAGAATGGTCAGATTTTGGCAAGACAAAAGTTTTGTCGCCTGGTCATATAATTCACCCAATCCTAGTTTACATCCTCACCTGTGCTCAGTAAATGATTGGTTAATTAGTGGGTGTGTATAAAAAGAAACAGCACTCCAGACCTTCACTTGAACTGCAACTTGAGCTCTGACAACATGCCGAAAATCCACCCTGCGACCAAAGCCTGGATTATCAAGAGGCTCAAGACCAGATCCACTGCAGAGGTGGCTGGCCCCTTTAATGTGTCTCAGCATCCAGTACAAAAAAAAAGATTTGAAGAGACTGGAGATGTTTGACAAGCCCAGGTCCGGCAGACCCCGCAAGACAACCGCTCAGGAGGGACATTTGAAAATACAAAGAAAGCCCCTCTTCCACTGCAGCAGAGCTCCAACAGGCCTGGTCACCTCAAGTCCCTGTGTCAACTAGAGCAGTTTGTGGGATTCTGTCTCGAAATGGCCTCCATGGTCGAATCAGTGGCCAGAAGCCAGCCCTAAATAAAAGGCAAATAAAAAACTGTGTGGCATTTGCAAAGTCCCACAGCCTGCTAAACAGATGGACGCTGGAAAAGTGGCAGAAGGTGGATTTCTCTGATGAATCTTCAGTAGAATTACACCACAGCCGCTGCAAATACTGCAGGAGACCAACTGGAGCCCGTATGGATCCAAAATACACCCAGAAAACAGTTAAATTTGGTGGTGTAAAGATCATGGTCTGGGGTTACATTCAGTATGGGGGTGTGCGAAACATTTGCAAGGTGGAAGGCGATATCAATAGCCTAATATATCAAGACGTATTAGCTACCTCTTATATTCCAAATCCTAAAAGGGGTCAAATTTTGCAGCAGGATGGTGCTCCATCTCATACATCCATCTCTAGAACAAAGTTCCTCCAGGCAAAAAAGATCAAGGTGCTCAAGGACTGGCCAGCCCAGTCACCAGACATGAACATCATTGAGCATGTTTGGGGTAGGATGAAAGAGGAAGCTTGGAAGACAAAACCAAGGAATCTAGATGAACTCTGGGAGGCATGTAAGGCTGCATTCTTTGCTGTTCCTGATGACTCCATTAATAAATTGTATGAATCATTGTTGAACCACATGGATGCAGTCCTTCAAGCTCATGGAAGGCACACAAAATATTAAATATGACTAAGCACCACAACTTCATTCACCAATGTTATGCAACATATATTTACATTTTAAGTTAATTATTTGTTTGAATATCACATTACTTTCTGTGGGCGACAAAACTTTTGTCTTGCCAAAATCTGAACATTGTGTGTCCATTAAATGATCAATATTTCTGCATTGATGCCAATTTATTTCCTTAACCTAAACCACATTTCGGGGGGTTTCAGCTTTCAAAAGAATAATTTATACAACCAATGGATGAATTTAACGTCAGATTATAAGCATGGATAAGTGACATAACTTCTGTCAGGGAGTGTATATCAGGGTTTCCATCTAAATCTTTGAGTGACGTGATTCAGATGAAACCCCCGATGGATACATTCACTATAATGAGGCAGCAGAGTTAATCTGGGCTTTGTCTGACCTCTGTTCAGCGGTGTCGTTTTCAAAGGTTCATAAAACTGTGGCCGACAGCTCTTTAATGCTCGCCTAAAAGGATGGACACCGCCGGATCATTGAAATTTTTTTGCCTATTCACTCTATGGGACTTTAATTTTTTTTTTTTTACTCTGATCGCTAGTATAATGCATTGCTGTACATTATACCTGTCATTGCTGCACTGACAGAAGCCTTTCAGACCATGCTCCTGGCATGGTCTAACATGCTTGCTGCAGCTGGCAGATCTAGAGGTCATGACAACCTTGGGTTGCCATGGCAACGGTCAGGCCCTTGCGATGATATTGCGGGGACCCCGATTAGAGCTCAGCGGAAGTCCCCTCTCCCTACCCTCTAAATACCGGGATCAATATCAGTCGTGGCATTTAGGGGATCAAAATGCTCAGGGCGATGCAGTCACTGCTACTGGCATTGACTTCAGGGTCTCTGCTTTATCTTAAGCCAAACTCCCGGCTGCGATCGTGTGGGCATAGGTCAAAGCTCGGGAACCCCTATCGGACCATAACGTATGTTACATGCGTTGCATATGTACATCAAAGGTCGTGAAGGGGTTAAGCACCAAATGACTTTCCATTTTTGAGCTTTTGTTGTTTTCTTCTTATTCCAAGAGCCATAACTTTTTTATATTTCCATCGATATAGCCATGTAAGGGCTTGTTTCTTGCTGGACGAGTTGTACTATTTAATGACCACCTCTATTTTATCAAATGATATATTGAAAAGTGGGAAAAAAATTCAAAGTGTGGCAAAATAGCAAAAAAAAAAGGTGCAATTCTCCAACTGATTATTTTTTATTATCTATAGGGTTGATTTTACGATAAAGCCGACCAGGCCATATGATTCTTCAGGTCAGTACGAGAATGCAGATACAAACATACAGTACATAGTTTTTGGTTTATTTAAGTGGTGAAACAAAATTCAGAAATTTGTAATAAAAAAATTTAACTCGTGTCGCCATTTTCCGAGACCCGTAACGTTTTCAATTTCCAGATATGGGACTGCGAGCTTATTTTTTCAGTCCAGCGCCAATGTTTTTGACATATCTTTGGGGTACATACAATGTTTTGATCGCGTGTTGTTGCATCGTCTAAAAATCTGGAATTCTGGCATTTTTTGATACTTTTTTTCTTATGCAGTTTACCAATTATATTTTGATAGATCAGACTTGTACAAATGCAGCGATACAAAATGTGTATTTTTATTTTTTAATTGGGGGGAAAAGATGGTGATTTAAACTTAAATTATTTCATTTTTTTGTTTTTGCTTTTCTCTGCTTTTGTTAGTCCCCTTAAGGGACTTCAACATGTAATAGTCTGTTCGCTTGTGCTATATACAGAAATGCCACAGCATTTTCTGTCTACAGCAGAAATCGGTCTCCAATGAACACCAGCCACAGCCTGGCTTTCACATGATGACAGATGTGGGGGTCTTCAGCAGACACATTAGCATATTGTGATCCCGTCACATGTGCGCCGATGAGGGGATATAATGGCGCAATCTCTTGCTGGATCACATTAAATGCTGCTGTCACATATTGATTGTTGCATGTGGAGCAAAGCTGCTAAATGCTGCTGTTAGCTGTGCTCTTCAGCCATCATCTGCCAGGAAAGATGCAGGCTTGGATCAAAGGCAGCGAGCCGACTTATAACGGACATAGTCCTTTATAAGATGTTAATGGGTTGACCAAAATATAAGGGAGTGATTACACCGGCGATCACTGTATTGAGTGTTGACTGTCACTGCCCCAATGGCTAAAGGTGTGCAGCTACAGGAAGAATAAAAGCTCATTTTCTCATTTATTTGCTAATAGTTTAGATACTTTTGCCTCTCACAGACATGATATATTGAATCATTTTCCTCAATAAAATAATGTAAACATCTAATGTTTCTCAACTGTTTTATTCTCTTCATCTACTTTTAGGACTTAAGTGAAAATCTAATGTCCTTATAGATTAAATTTATGTGGAAGTATGGACAATTCTGAAAGTTGTACACTATTTCAAGCAACTCTGTACGTGTAGAATGTCTCCCATGATGCATTTGGAACCTTACTATGACATCATCTACGACCACCGTGCTGCCTTACTCCTTGTCTGCTGCGTAATGGCTTTTTGGGCTTTATTCTTCCTTGCCCTTATTTTTTATTCATATCCCGCTTTGGGAATGTTAGACTGTGATCCAGTATTTGCCAGACAACTTGATAGCATCCTGAGGAATAAAGTGCCTGAGAGTGTTCCTAACAGACAAGCTTTCATAGAGAAGGTGATGACGGAAATTCTTGGTGTTTATCAGACATCCTTCAAGAATATAAAATACCTCCGGATCATTGGTGAGAACATAATCTTCTTTTCAGTAAGCTGCATCTACTATATAATCGTCTAATTCTGTCTGTCTGTAACGG
>VIAB01001660.1:47810-58226 GCA_009801035.1 Oophaga pumilio | reverse complement strand
TATGTGAGGACATTGTACACTCAGGGGAGCAGTGTGTAGATGTCAAAAGGTATGGGTGGACATCATTCGGTGTGAGGTAATTTGTGGGGACATCATACAGCTTGAGAGGACATCATACTGTTTAAATGACTGTGTGGGCACATCATATTCTGGGGAGTTGTGTGGGGACAACATAATATGTGGGGGCTATGTAGGGACATCATACTGTGTTGGACTTTGTAGGGACATCATGCTGTGTGGGGACATCCCACTGTTAGAGGGTCTGTGTTAAAAGCTGTTGATGAAGATACAAGGGCTGAATATATGGAGCAGTGTGATTTATAAACTTTGTGAAAAGTAGTAAATGATATGGGAATGATAAGTTACTACTGATAAAAATACATGTTGCAATAAGCCCTATCATAGCACGTATTAACAAAAGCAACAAGTCAACAAACTTGATTCTTTTCAATATTAAGTGATAAAAATTAATGTAAAGCAATAGTAATAAAAATGAACAGAATTAAGTTCGACTAGTGATGGGCGGACCTGTGGATGTTCAGGTCTGTTGGGTTCGGCCAAACATTTAAAATATAGTTGGGTTCAGGTAACAGAGTGATGCCAGAACTCAAACCTGAACCCAGACCCATCATACGAATGGGGAGGCAGGAATATCTGGTGTTTTTCAAGCTGTCATATGTGTGTCAGTGCAAGAAACACTGGCTCTGATTGGGGGGAAGTTTGTTACCGCCAGTCATAGCACTGCGGTTCATATGCTGTCACACAGATGACGGCATGTGAGCCTGCAGCTATGACTGGTGGTAAAAAGGTTACCGACGGTCACAAGTGTCGGATGATGAGAATACTACTCTCATCATCATACGCCTGGTCTCACTGATAGTAGACATACGATGGTGACAGTATTCACCAGTCGACACCTGTGCAATAAATCAAAGGAAAAAATGGTGTGGTGACCCCTCTATTTTTTCTAACCAGCGCAGGTAAACTGGGACAGCTGTGGGCTGAAGCACCCAGCTGTCAACTTTGTATTGGCTGGTTATCAAAAATAGAGGGGTCCTTTGCGGGGTTTTTTTTTTTAAAAAATGATTTAAATAAATAATTTAAAAACCAATCAAGCTAAAGCAGACAACTGAGAGCTGATATTCTCAGACTGGGAAGGGGCCATGGATATTGGCCCTCCCCAGCCTAAAAGTAGCAGCCCACAAGTGCACCAGAAAAGGCTTATCTATTCCATGCGCCAATTCTGGCATTTTGACCAGCTCTTCCCACTTGCCCTGGTGTGGTGCAAGTGAGGTAATATTTGTGAGGTTTATAATGTAAGCTGACATCAAGCCCACTAATTAGTAATAGAGAGGCGTCTATAAGACACCACCATTATCGTTCAGGTTTGCCCATCCCTAAGTTCAACCTGTTGTTAAAAAATGAAGCTTTGGAACCATAGCTGTACCACTCCAGTAAATGAAAGATATTCTTACCTGCCACTTTTCTTTATAGTCTGCAGAAAGAGAAAGCTAAGTTCCAGGATCTGTTGGAAGAATCAGACAAGCTGAAAATAAGGCTGGAGATGTACAAAAATTCAGAGCAAATGGCTCACCAAGAGAAGAAGCAACTGGTATGATTGACATCTACAAGTATAGAATATATACAAATATGTACCTATTAAAGAAGCACATTACGTTGGGACAAAACTCCATGACTGCTTTCTTGGTCCTGATTTAAAGTACACCTGTCAAATTTGACATGTGGACATCATAGTAGGAGGAGCTGAGAAGATTTATATATAGGTTTCAGGGAATAGATTCAGTATAACTTGTTTTTTAATCATATAAATCACTGCTCTTTTGGTACATTGGTGTCTAGTGGACGGTTGCTGTCAGTCACAAAATAGGACTGCCTACTGAAGTCCTAAGGAACGAATGGTAGATCCATGACAACCATGGATCTGCCATAGCTGTCAATGCTCCATTGAGTGTAGAAATATCTACTTTGGGGAGAGGCATATTTGTGCCTTCTTTGTATGGAGAGAGTATACCAGACGTGGGGTTTTATCTCTGGGTTTGTCATTTTTTATTGAATTATTTTCACATGTTAATAGAAGTTATAACTGTATATGACTGTCTCAGATACTTACTGCAATGTTTTCGGCCAGGAGAAAAGATGTGTCCAGATGGAAGAGAAAGCCAATCAGCTCTTAACTAAGGTGGGCATTCCTCAAACCTGTGTTTTACAGCATTGTCCCACCTCTCCATGGTAAAGTCTTGCGCTTTTCTTTTTACTGACAATTTTTTTTCTTTACATGAAGCTTTCTCTTTTTATTTCACCCGTAAATGGAATCTATCTTCCACGTATGTTTTTTTTTCTAAAAATGTTCTGTGCTGATTAATTTCATAATATAATTTGATACTAAGAAATTGTAGCCCCATATTTCTAACACCCAGCTCCAAATCACCATCATAAATTGTGTCATCAGATTTCACAATGCAAAACTGTATTCTACCTTATTCAATAGATCTGTTTGATTTGCTGTGCTTACTTTGAAAACCCATGTCAGACTGGCTGTGTAATCCTAATGTTAGGAACAGTATTTTATGAGTCCAGCTAAAGAATAAAAGAGCTCATGAATCCAAGTATATTCCATCACCACATATCCAGACTTACTGACAGCTGCAGATTGTACCGAGCAGTGTGAGATCTCAGCAGGGAGGAGGAACACTGAGGGGCTGTCAATCAGGCAATGTAGGCAGAGATTGGCATACAATTTTCATAAAGGATTATGTAGCCATTCTGACATGGATTTTCACCGAGTTCTACAGCCTCATTGGGTCCAAGATGTCTATTTAATAATGTATTCAAAATGTATTGTGAAATCTGGTGAGAGATCTCTTGCAAGTAAAATATACCGGCTACCTTCAGCTGGTTCTAAATGAAGCTTACAGAGCATTGATTAATCCCAAGGTTTCTCTGCTTTCTACTGTTGATCAGAGGTGCAGCTTCTGTACCTGCTCTATCATCCAGATGCACACTGTATATGTGGATTATCTAGCCTTTATGTAATGCAATCCTTGATGTACAGGGATGTTGTGATGCTTTAAAATGTTAAAAAATACCACAACCAACAGCTAAATATTATCATCTAATTGTAGTGGTTTGGAGCTCTATAGCAAAAAAAAAAAAAAGCTTGGACCACTTTAAAGACGTAGAAGTAAGAGAAAACTGACTGGCACATCCAAACTAGTGTGAATTAGGTGCTTTAAAGACATATTAGGAAATTAATCAGCGCAGAATATTGGACCTAAAAATGAGAAAATGATGATGGTGAAAGGTAAAGATTCATTTTTTAATAAATATAAAATGTCTGAAAGCCACCTAACAAGTTAGTTTTATGATTTGTTTTGTCTATAATTCTTGACTTCATAGATCTATGCCTCTAAAGTGAAGAACAGTTTGTTACGTAAGGATGTCACCAGGTTGGAGCATCAGTACATGGAACTAGAGGTGAGATTAATGGGGAAAGCTTCAAGAACTTGTCAAAACTGAAGATATTTTAGTTAACGGTGTCCTTGTGGTTGAAACAACTACACCATTAATGTAGATTTGTGGTAGCTAGTGGGAACCAAGAGATCCAACAGCAAAGGATTAAATATTGGTTGACGTTATTCAGCCTTTCATTCAGCCATTACATTTACTGGTATCACTAATGATCCACACAAAACTGAAAACCTTTCCAAAATCAATGTTTTACAGCACGAGATTATTTTTCAAAACTTTCAAGGAGTTACATCCTTGTTTTTTCTAACCAGGTCATATAACCTGTCAGCCAGATACTTATTAAGCTTCGCTTCCCCTTGACCATCCATGTAGCCAGATACTTATTAAGCTTCCCCTTGACCATCCGTATAGCCAGATACTTATTAAGCTTCCCCTTGACCATCTGTATAGCCAGATACTTATTAAGCTTCCCCTTGACCATCTGTATAGCCAGATACTTATTAAGCTTCCCCTTGACCATCCGTATAGCCATATACTCATTAAGCTTCCCCTTGACCATCCGTATAGCCAGATACTTATTAAGCTTCCCCTTGACCATCCGTATACATGCAAGTCAATGGTACATGTTTTTACATTGAGGAAAATTGAATACGCTTGTGGCAGATATCTCTGCTTGCGGCATTTTTCCTATGAAAACAAAACATACCTGACATGTCTTTCCTCAAAAGAGATGTGACACAGATGTGACACTTTTATATAAATCACCTCTCCATAATTTTTACCTGCAGTTGAATAAGTGGGTGAAGACTAGTTGCTATGCTATCTCACATACCCAGCACACACAGACATGAATCCTACTCTCCTGTCTTTTATAACAAATGTTCAGAGGTAGCAGTAGTATGGAATTCAATATCAGAGATACTGAGCAGTGTGGATGTGAATCCAGTTTTGTTGTGAAATAAACACTTACTATAGAGCAGCAGCATTTTCCGTGTCATGATTCCACACCTCAATGTATCAGAAATGCAGTTACTGACAGCTCAGCTGTCCAATCTGGTGCATCAGTGTGTTAATTAACAGCTCGGCCATCTAATCTGAGACTGGGAGATGCTGTTCATTATCCCAGGTGATTGCCAGGCTACTTAACTGGGCTGTCTGTTAGTCTCAGACTACTGCCAGATGTACATTCAGCTATTTTGTGGTTTGTCTCTCTGTGCCTTGCGTTCTGTTTGTTGATCTTTCGTTGCCTGACCTTAGACCTCGCTCTGTCCATCCGTCTGTTTAACCACTTCTGCTCTGATCCACTATCCTCCTGGTATTCTGACCTAGGACTGTTACCTGACTGTGCATGTTTATGACGTACACTTCTGGCTTTTGACCTAGGACTTCTTGACTATAACATATCAAGGCTTGTAGATGAGCAGTGACTCAGCATCACAGTCTGGGGGTATCTCTCTAACTATCTCTTTCTCTGTGCTTCACCTCTTCAAAACGCACATGCAATCTGGTGCCATTTTCTTTGAACAAAGACAGGATTTCAGATATATTTCAGATCAAATTATGAGTTTAGGAGGAAAGGGAGTGGGTGAAAGAAGTGTCTCTTATGTGGAAAAAGAAGCATATTTCTATGATAAGATATATTACAGCGGTACTTATATTCCCTTATGTTATTATTTTATGCACATTTTGTTGACCATTTAGGAAAAACTTACAGAGTCCAGCAATAAAAATTCCATTTCTTGAGAAGTCAACTAAAGTTAGCCACTGTATATTTAAGATACTACAGCTCACCAATGGCTGGTTCCATGGTAGACCTTCTTCTAAAAGGACGTTGGTCAATACTTAAAATGGTGTTCTATAAAATGGATCAAGATAATGCATGAGTGTTGGATTATTTCATCCTAATTTTGTGCTGTAAAAACTGAAAAATGTTTTTATAGTGTATAGATTGTAGTGGGGTGTTGTGCGATATCATTTTCACCTTCATCAGTTATAGAGTTTCTGATTTGTTCCACAGAGCTCTTATGATGCAATGAGAATGGAGCTCAAAGAAAAGGAGAACAACTGTCAAGAGGTCAGTGAGCAGTCGGTGGTCAGTTTCTTCTTCCATCTTCAATGGGAGACCCTGTACTCTAAAATCATGGTTATTTTTGAAACAGTAATCAATATCCTGGATTTCAAAACCATTATATGATGAAACCACTGTAGGGTAACTGGGACCAGGCTTCCTTGGAAACTAGAAGAAGTAATTCTGAGGGCCATCTTTCCATTTTTACAGCACTGGTGCAAAACCATATTTTAAACTTTGTTGTGATCATTGTGAACACATGTGATCTTTTCGGTCTAATCAATTGTCTCCAAGGTTCCTTCCAAGTGAGGATGTCTTCTGCTCAACCTCAACATTGTGTCAGAGACTTGTCCACCAGAGAGTCCTCTGGTACCAAGGAAGGTGAGGTAAAGATGGACACCTCGTATTCCAGTATATTCATTTTATTCATTCTAGATTGACTCCATCATAAAAGAAAGGGCAATGACAATGGAGCAATTCATATCTATTAAAGAGGTAAAGTATATCAATATAATACTGATAGAACTTACGCACTTTCTGGGAGACTCCTTGTTAAATTTCAATATTTTTCCAGGTTCTAAACAATAAAATCCAAGAATTAGAGTGCCAGCTGGAAGAATCCTACCAGGAAATCGCAATGTCAGTAATTACTCTGTGGCTCATTCATTGTTCTTGTATTACATATTTCTATAAAGTGAAATAATATTTGATAAGCCAGTGTCTGAGTAATATCCAGACTGCAAAAATTGGTCTCTAAAGAAATATGTAGCCATAATGACCAATACTTGATCCCAATAACAATATACGTATGCCCCATGATAATGGCGGAGACGGCATAGGTGCAAAATACTGATGAACAACTGACATACCTTTCATTTTCATCTTTAAATGGTCACTACCATTTCAACAAACTTATGCTTATTCAATTGCCAACATAGCCAAAAGTGTAATATGCTTTCTTTACCAAATATTGATTTAAAGGGGTTATCCAGGACCATGGGCCTAAAAACTAACAGGCAGGTAGTTGCCAACAGAGGAAAATACCTGCCTGTTCAACGTGATGCTGGCTCAGAGCGGTCACTGACTGCTCCACGTCAATGGAGCAGCTCTTCTTCTTCCATTGGTTTTTCACATTTGTTTTTTGAATTTAAAAAAGACGCCAGTATGGCATTGAAACGCAATGTGAATAAAAAGCCTTTTCCTTGTCATCATTTCTGAAGAATTGATTCACTCCTGCAGCTCAGCCCATTCAGGTGTTCATCCAACTGGATCCTAAATTCTTATAGCATATTTGCGCTTCTATTCTCCCGATGTTCTACTCCTTCCAGATTTATTGCAATGTCTATCGCTCTTCCCACCGTTACTTCACTTGACTCCTTGTTTCCTATAGCACAGTAGCAGTGCAGATTTACAGTGGTTTTCCACTACTGGACAACATCTTCATATTTGCTTCACTGTCATAAAATAAAATAAAAACCTCATACTTACCTCCCAGGGCAGTTCCCTTCCTTCGATTGCAGCGCTGTGTCGCCCGGCTGTATTTGAAAATGGCATTTCGTGTATTTGATATTTGGCTGCAGATCTCCACTCTAGTAGAATTGAAAACGCTGCAGCTGATTAGCGGGTGTCGATTGGCTTAATAGAGCGTAGAATAAAATAAGAAAAGGAAGTTAGAACCCAAACTGCTGGCAAACTACATGCAAGCCGCTCTAGAGAGAACTGCAAGAAGTGCTGACAGTAGACAAGGCAGCTGAGGGAGGCACAAAAACAACAGGGAAGCACAAAAAGCGTCAGAATAGTACAGACACCGAGCGCTATATAGGATTATGTATTTGTTACATTTCCAACCAAATGATTAGCACACTTTATGTATATCAAAAAATATTTTAAAAAAACTGACTGGCATTTCCAAACAGAAAAAGACAAATGTGATCAGGGACAAGCTAAGAGAGCCATTCTATACATAACTAACAAATTAAAGCTATACTCTGAAACGCTATGATATGAACATTAAGTGTACGAAATTGGAATTGCATTACTGCTGTAGAAAATAAGTAAAAAAATGAAGGTACCTAGGGTATAAATTGGCCAATTCATGTGAGCCCAACCACCAGCGACAAAGCTTACCCCTTTGTTGGGACCCTAAACCTAACAAGATGCCTCTCCCGGGCTCAAAGCATAAAATTATATAGGCAATGTCATGACTCTTTTGTTGGGGGCCTGGGGACCAGGGGCTTCTTCCCTGTCCCTCACGCTAGGGGCGCCCTAGCCCGCCCTGTTCCTCGGATTACTTCTGATGGTGAAGACACCAGGGCCACGTACTTTGCCTTAGCTCCTGAATCCGCCCTAAGTCTGTACCCTTTCCTCACCCAGGGAAGAGGGGAGTAGTAGTGTACCGTAATACATCAACCAGACTAACAAGGTAATACAAACATGGATAAAGGAAACTACCAATCATACAAATATACTCACACAAGCAACAGAGGTAAACACTGGGGAGTGGAGGATGGGTAAAACCAAAGCAGGAGAAAGAAGAGAATTAGCACACACACCCAAAACCTAGCAACAGTCTCAGATAAATCCATCAAACACCTTCTCAAACAACAGCAACAAACCACCATCTATTAACCATGCATCATAAGCTAGCTCTGACAATCAGTGCTTGCCAGGGCCCAGATTATATAGAGGTGATGGGAGCGGCTGAGAGTGAAAAGCTGACCCTTAATGCAGGAAAGCTTCCAAGAGCTCTCAATTAAGCATATTAACCCCTGAACTGCTAAAAGAAACCTACACAGTTTAATATGAAGGTGAAGTGGTTCTAAACCAGGGTTCCCCAACTCCAGTCCTCAAGGCCCACCAACAGGTCATGTTTTCAGGATTTCCTTTGTATTGCACAGGTGATGCAATTATCACCTGGGCAATACTAAGGAGATCCTGAAAGCATGACCTGTTGGTGGGCCTTGAGGACTGAAGTTGGGGAACCCTGTTCTAAACAGTGCAGGAGTAGGAGAAATCAGAAGCTGCGTCTTCTGGCTCCTCTCTGTTGCAAAAAACCAATGACAGGCAGGTAGGATCAAGCTCTATTTAAAATCACCTTGTGTTGGGAGGAGGAGTGCTCAGTCAGAAGGATTGTACTACAAATATCAGTGACCTAAGTACCTTCATTTTATAACTTATTTTCTAACTGATCTCTCTTTTAGGAGGAAGGAAATCGAGGAGCGCAGTCTTATTGAGAGCACAGGAGCCAGCGATACAATAATGTCTGAGATAATACAGATCAAGCTGGTGAGCGGAGACCTGTCATTTTGATAACAGTGATTTATGACCCACCATAAACTAACGCGCCTTGTAATTACAGTCACCCGATTATTAAAGGGGTTAACTCAAATTTTATAGGGTGCCTGTCACCAGAAACAATGGTATTAACCTGCAGCTATGGGCTTTATCTGCAGGTTAATAGCATTACCAACCTGCACGTATCCGAATGGTGCGGGGAGAAGATTAACTTTATTTCCCCGGCAGCATTCAGTTACAGTCACGGAGGGCGGCGTCAGCACAGATTCAGTCACTGCTCTGTATAGCGGTTGTAAATGCGCCCCCAACCTTGACTGACAGTCAGCCCCAATGCAGAGCCAGTGTCGGACAGTGACGGAGGTGCGGTTATAGTATACTCCGAGCTGGAATTGTGTCAACATAATGAAATTACCACTAGTTTCCTATACAGTCTCTAGAACCGTCTCTAATGTGATACCTGCAGGTCGTAAACTGGTGATACCTCATCCTTCAGCTGAAATAAAGTCATCACCTTTAAGGCAAGGGGTGGCAGATGACTATGCTCAAGAGGTCTTCTAGAATGCACCGATCCCCTGTCTCCTTCTGCTTTGTTTGCAGTACCGGCCCCAACTGCATGTTCTCCAATGCAAGCAGAGACAGCTTTGCTTGTGCACCATTAGAGGAGCGGAGCAGCATGGAGGCTGGACAGATCAAGCTATCTTGTTAGCTTCAGAGCAGGGCTCGCAAGCTATATTGCAAGGAGCGTGCAAGCGCTGTGCTTCTCACTTACCGGCCACCACTGATAGGCAATGAGCAGTAAATCACAAAATTAAAAATTCATCAGATCTTGAGAATGGAGAGAATTTTAAATAATAGGTAAATTGCAAAGGTGCTTTTATTTACAAGCCCTTTTTTCAATTTTTCACCATTTATAATGATGAGAAAACCCTTTAAAATAATGGACATGCTGTACTTACTGTTGGGCAAGTGAAGATCATATAAGGTGGTGCTTGAATGGTGAGGAAAAATAAGTATGCAATGGGTATTTTACTGTGTTCACACTTATACAGATTTTAGTTGTTTTTTCTTAAATTCAGGGGAACCCCTTTAAGTAAGTTAAGTGTGTTTAAAAGGACTGATTCATCAGGGTAAAGGCAATAAACCGTAATCATTTCCTTTGGCTTGATGTAGCCCCAGCTCAGCACTGTTGTTCGGTAAGATTCCTGCTTCGCAGACCCCAACTAATATTTTAAACCAAGGGGCAGAAGTGTTTAGTTCATGCAAAGTCTGCAAAGTCAGAGAGTCTTTTATGTTTTCCAGGAGAAGCAGCTAGAACAGGCACAAATGAAGAAGCAGGGTCAGGGGATCTGGGTTTTTTTTCACCAAAGGTAAGAACATTTGGCTGTGTGCTATCTCTCCCGACCAGGGTTGCCTGCTTGACATTTTACTTTTTCAGGATGGATTATCAAAACATTATGGACAGAAAATATTATTTACTGACACATTGGAAAACCATAAGAAATCCTTATCCTTATAAGTGATATTTGTCTACAGCCCATAATTTTGATATGTCTCCCTCTCACACA
>VIAB01001660.1:30479-42670 GCA_009801035.1 Oophaga pumilio | reverse complement strand
ATAAATAATAAACATATATCAACAAAGATGTCAAATGATGAAAAACCACAAAATAAGCCAATTAACCTGAAAAAGTAAACCCAATGCTTATTTACCTCATGTAATTAGGCATCTATGATAAAAAATAGTGTGACCTCCTCCACCCCAACGAACGTTTCGCATTAGCTTCTTCCGGGGGCGCCGGTTAATTGGCTTATTTTGTGGCTTTTCATCATTTGACATCTTTGTTGATATATGTTTATTATTTATATGGTGACATTGAGACTGTAGGCACAATACTTTTTCCTTTACCTTTATAATAGTGATATTTATACTGTGATAACGGGGATTGTGTCTATAGCTGCTTATTTTGGAAATGAGCCTTGTATGATTTTGCTAATTGTTGACTTATTTACCAGAAGGACATTGTTACATTTATGGTTATAATTGAATTTTTCAATGGCGTTTAAATAGCCTCCTGCTGGGCATTTTGTTATTTTAATTAGATTTTAATATATATCAATAAAAATTATTTTTGATGTAGTTTTTGCTGGGTCTCTTCTTTTCGGCTACTATATGATATAAGTCCGAAACCCCCCTTTTTTTCTTGATTTGTACTATGAAGTGCCAGTCTATTTATTTGCATGGACTAATTTTGATGTATTGATTCTTTTTTGGTATAGAATACTCTATGGGTGCGTAATTTAATCCAATAAAAAAATGCAACACTTTTTTGCAGTGTTATATAACACCAAAATGTACCACAAAACACGTAATACTCTATGGATCACACAATATATATTTAGTTTTTCAACCCCTCCATTAAAAAACTGCCACAGCTATATATTTTGCAAGGGACTGTAAAGCTTTAATCCCTGTCTACAAACTGTATTCTGCCACTCTCCGTGGTCCTGCAACTCTCTCTCCCTCCCTAGACTAGATGCAGAAGGTACAGTACAGACCAAAAGTTTGGACACACCTTCTCATTTAAAGATTTTTCTGTATTGTCATGACTATGAAAATTGTACATTCACACTGAAGGCATCAAAACTATGAATTAACACATGTGGAATTATATACTTAACAAAAAAGTGTGAAACAACTGAAATTATGTCTTATATTCTAGGTTCTTCAAAGTAGCCACCTTTTGCTTTAATGACTGCTTTGCACACTCTTGGCATTCTCCACAGAGCTCTTTCACTAGGCTTTCACAATTCTCAACTTCTGGGATAATTCGTTGCCAAATGAATTGATCTAGCTCATAACGGGTGGGAGGCACTTCAGCCGTCGTTCTCTCTGATCGCTGTAATCCTGGTTGACCGATGGGGGGTGGGAACTACTTTGGTCCAGTAGATGGCGGTGTTCGCATATAGTTACTCAGTGTCTCCCATCCATCTCGCTACACTCCCCTTTTTTGAACTCACCAGTCCTCAAGCGAGAAGAGTCTTTGTGCCCCTTAATGTCCTTCGGAGGTGGGCCAGATGTCCACAGTTTTCACACCCATTTCTGTCTCTCTTGCACTATGTTTTAACAAAGAAAATCGTTCTGTGCATATTGCATGAGCGGGACGCCAGCATGGACATACTGAGTACTTTGAGGCACCTCTTAAATTTTCTCATCAGGAGTACTCAGAACTTCAGGTACCTCATGAAGAATTTCGACATCTGGCTCTCCTCCATGGCAATCAATGTCCTCCTCCACTAAGTCATCTGACTGTGCACTAGGTGTGAGCTCTACTTCCGCCTCTTCACTGGGGCTGCCATCATCTTCAACTTCCTTGGCGCACATCGGCTCCACCCGATTCACTTCCATGCTCCTGAGTAACGCAGAGATCTCGCTGCAGGCAAATGACGCCTTCTCCTTCACTTCTCGGCATCCGGCACCATGGCTCTGCCTTGCTCTGGGTGAGGCTCCCCTCTGCTCACCATTCCATTTTTTCTAGGTCTCCGTCTGGCCTCTATGGTCTCTGCAACGGGTGGACCTTCTCTCTCCACTCTATTCCTTGGGGGCGGGAACTCCTGTCCAAAGACCATCTCCTCCAGGTGCAGCATGCTCTCCAGTGGCCATGACCGTTGGAGGAGTAGGCAAAATCTTTGTCGTTGGTGGGCTCATGTAGGGCAACTCCATGACATGTGTCCCATTTTTCCACAAGTCCAACACTTACTTCTGAGCCTGTCTGGTTGGCGCTTTGGTCTGTATCGCTGTCATCCGGGAGAGGCATACCCCCTCTGTAATTGTTCTTCATCCCAGGATGTAGGATTAGATTTTGGGGTTGCTGCTTGAGTTTTTCTTATGCTCCGCTTCTCTCCGCAAGGGCTTCTTTTACGCTCCATATTTCTGTCCTAATGTCTTGCATTTCCTGCCGTAATTTGCGGGCCCAGTCTGGTTCAGCATGGAGCGCCCCATAGAACAACCTCGAGTATAGTGTCCCGTGTTTCCACACCTGTAGCAAGTCGTGTCCCATTCTGCACCAAATAGTCGCATTCCCTGATGAGGTCCGACGGACACGTGAGACCCTGCATCACTTCCATCTCTTGTTGAGGAGGCTCTTGGACTGGATCGGGGACTCTTCTAAAATGACCATTCACGCCGCATTTCCTATATTTCTTTCCGGATCTCTCGAGCCCACTCCGGCTCGGCTGTTGCTGGGGTGGTTACCTCATTGCTCCGGACCTTACCTGCTAGGGTCGCTACCCCCTGCTCCTGTTCTCTCACGTGCGGCTTAGTATGCAGGTTCTCTCGCAAAGCCTGTTAAAGCGGCATGTCCCTGAGGCCTGACACAAACTGATCCCTCAGTATCACATCAAGGGGTCTAGCTCCTATAACACCCACAGCATCCCTTTTAACAATATGCACATTCACCTCTTGCAACGCATTCAATTACTGGGTTACAGACTCTCCTTCCCTCTGGACGTGGTGGAACATTCACATCTGTAACTCCCCAACATTGATGGGGTCCCCATGCATTTCCTCCAGGATCTGCATCACTTTATCCAATGTATCCCGCTCATGGGGGGAATGGAATATGACAGAACACCGAGACTCACCATCCAAGGCCATCACAGCAATCTCAGCCTGTATTTCAGAACTCATGGGTTGCATCCGCAACATGCTATTGACTCTCTCAGTCCAGTCCCACAACATCATGTTACTCCCCGTAAACTTTGGGAGATTGCTAAGCATAGCCTCCAACAGCAAGCTGGACCTGGTGGTACTCATGGTGGACTGGTCTGCAGCAGGTAATCGGATACAGCGACACAGATACGCAGAGCAAGGGTTAACAGGGGTAACAGTGGTTTAACTTAACAATTACAGGGAGAAGTCTCCTCGCAAGAGGCAACAAGGGTTAAACCAGATTTAACCTAGAAGTCACAAAAGAACTGAGTAACTTAAGGTGACAGTTTATGAGTATTTCGGTTCCACTTATCGTGAGTCTGACGCATATCACGTGCTCAGATGTAAACGCTGGATGCCAGCTCAGGCCGGTGCTGAAATCTTCAGGCTTCCCCGCCTAACAGATTAGTCTTTTCTCTTCTGACGGCAATAGGCGGTCACCGGTTTGACCTGTTGAGCCCCTAGTCCATCACACTGCACTGCAGCCGAGAGTCCTTCATAACAATCTGCTGCTCGACGTGTTCTGTGGTCAGGAGTCTCGCCCAACAATCCCCTGATCGGCGTACTCTGCAAACGGGGGTCTCGCATGACATGCTCTGCAACCACGAGTCTCACACAACCATCCCCCGCCCAGGCTTCTCTACACTCGTGTCCTCTCACTGCCGCTCGGACTAACGCTACCTGCAGCGAGCCACAAGTCTGCTTTTTACTTCTCCCTGGTGGGAACTCTGTCATTTTCCCACGCAACAACCCATTGTCTCTCTCTGGCTTATCACGCCCCCTCTCTGAAGGTTATGGGTCCTCTCCAACCTCAGTTTCCTTCCCCCAGCAACAAGAGGCACGGCCCCTGCAGCTCCGGACCTGATGCTCCGTCAGCACCCACAGCCCGGTCTTCCTGTTAATAAGATGGTTCAGCTTCAGCCCCAGTATCAACACAGCAAGACTCTGATTTTTATACTGTGCTCATATGCCTGGACAAGCACTCTCTCCCTCCAATACGAACTGTCATAGCTATGCAATGATGTCAGTATGCCAAGCCCGCATGCGACTGTCCTTTTATAATCCCTGATGATGTCACACGGCCATCCAATCACAGTAATGCCACTACGAAGATGGCTTCGGCATTACAGTGCAATGCAGGCAATCCCTGCGTGCTTATTGACTGTATTACAGGTGCCAAACATGCAGGGCGGGGATTCGAGTTTGAAATCGAGCACTGGCTAATTGTCACGTCGTTCTGTCTGTACCTGGTTGTCAGCGTGACAATGCATGTCTTAGCTTTAACCCTTTGCTCCTTTCCCCCTAATTGAGCTGGGATACTGTTGGCTGTTACCTGTATGAAGCCTGCTCAGTTTCCTGCTCTGCTGCGTAGCCATACATGGGTGGTTGGGTCTTTGCTCTGCTGCTTGACCATCTGCATTTGCGGTCCCTGGTTGCCGCTGTGGAAGCTGTCCGCGGGTTGCGAGGTCATTTGCAGCTGGTGCATGACTTTCCATGTGTGTCTGAACGTGCAGCTGCTGCCAGATGCCCTGAGCCTCAGTTCCTGCACTGATTGTGCTGTAATGGTTTCTGTTTGTGCTAGGGGTGTGTGCGGCCACACCTCCCCTGCTTTTATCAGGGTTAGTGTGTACTTGAAATGGCTGTCCCCAGCCAATTGCTGAGGGGCAGCTCCTATATAAAGTTCCCCTGCCCTATGGGTGGGGCCTGAGCTACTCAGAAAGCTCCTGAATTTTGCTATGTGTGTTTTGTGTTCCTGCACCTCTCCTGTCTATGTTTTGGTACCAAAGTCCTTACCTTGGTTCCTGTTTTGTCCTGTTCTGGCGCCTGTCCTGGAGGCGGTATATCCAGGCCTGAATCCTTGATCCTGTACCTGTCCTGTACCTGACCCTGTCTAAACTGTGTCTGCTGTGTTATGTTCCTGGAATCCCTCTGTGTCTAGAGCCTCGTACCCAATGACTTTGAGTCTCTTGTAACTGGTGTTTCCGCTGAGCATCTACTACTCTGTGCTCTGACTACCATGTGGTGCTAGATCCAGGCAATGTCACGATCCTCTTTTGGATCTGTGGCAGATCTCTCCTTGCATATTAAAACCTTTTTCCTTTCAGGCCATCAGGGGTTAATGTCAGTCTTTTCCCCCGGTGGCCGCTGGTGTAATTACATTGCTGCTGACTTGTCAGGGGAAGGTGTTGACCACTCCCACCCTCCTTTATAAGGTCACCTGAGGCGTCAGCTGACTGTTGGTGATATTGCTACCTTTTGGAGACCAACCAAGCTGAAGTCAGGAGCTTGCTGAGCGCAGTTGTCCTTCAGTTGTTTCCCTGATCTGGTGCCTTACTCTGCTGTACGGTGCATTGCAGCAGAGAAAGCTAAGTTTTAGTTGTTTAGTTGATTTAACCCCTAAGGTTCTGTCTTTCCTTCCTTTTTTTTGTTTTTGGGTAGTTCCCTTTATTCCCTGTCTCACCTCCTAGGGAGGGGGTTGGTGGGTTTAGCTCAGGGCTAAACAGGAGACAGGGACAGGTCGGTGGCTTGGGCCTCACTACCTTCAAGTGTATCCCCAAGTTAAGGAAAGACAGGGCCCTCTCTTAGCTTTAGGGAAGTTCAGGGGCCCAGGTTCCTCGTCCCCTGTATTCCTACAACTGCCCAGTGACAGGCAGGCCCAGCAATCCTGTGGTTCTAGCACCATCCCGCTTGAGTTCCTTCCTAGGTCCGTTGCCCGGAGCCTAACGACCGCAGTCTGGACCCTAATGACCGCTGCCTGGAGCTTGGAGCCTGATGACCACAGTGGTGCCTGTAGGTCATGTCGGATGTCCGGAACCGAACGACTCCTGTCTGATGTCTGCCGGTGACCCTGATGTCCTGATGTCCTCGTTTCCCCTGATGTCCTGCCTGCGTCCTGATGACCTCGTGTACCCTGATGTCCTGATGTCCTCGTGTACCCTGATGTCCTGCCTGTGTACTGATGTCCTGATGTCCCGCCTATGTGTGCCTTAGTGATCCGTTGGTGCCTTGGGGTCCACTGGGTGTCACCCTTCTGGGAGGTATGGAATCGGGAGCCTGGCATAGTCATGTTTGGTTTATGTACTGTGTGACTTTACTTTAGTAAATTTTACTTTCTTTATACCTGAAGTTGTGCGGTGTAATCAAGTCCTACGTGTCTTTTTTTTGTCCACATGCTCAGCTGCCACAGAACCCTGGTCTCTGCCCTTCCCTAGTTCGGGTAGGCCCGGGTCCCCCTCCGCGGTATAGAGGGTCCATATTGTGTCCCCAGTGGACGCCCGCTCCACGCCATCATGGTCGGTCGGCGTGGGGGCGTTTATGGGCTGGGCCACGTGTCTGCTGCTGCAGTTAATCGTGACACTAATGCTTGCCATGTAACATCCACATCTGAGCACTCAGATACTTAAGTGATATCTCAGTATTACCAAGCACTTTCGTTCATCCCTAACTTCAACAATACAATATGTAAAATGTTTAAGGGTGGGCATTCATAGAAAATAATATTTTCACTGCATTTTTTCAGTAGTTTAAAGACAACTGGAGACAGAAGAAAGGAGGTGATAATAAGGTGAAAAGAAGACATCTTTATATTACGTGACAGGTGGCAATCCAAACACTCAAGCCTGTCTATTTTTCACAAAAAACAATTGTTTTTCCCATGTGAGCGATCTTTATTATAAGGGAAATTGTGAAAAACTGCGCTATAGAAACCTCCGTGAAAACGTAACTTGCTGGAGTGAAGGAAACTTTTTCAGCCTCTTTGGAGATTGTATTTAATATAGCAGAATTGAGTCACTCGCTAAATTAAACAATTAATTGACTCTGCTTAATGAGAAATGAAATGTATTAAGAAAAAAATTGATTCCCTTGGCTTATCATGACATGATATGAATGGTTCTGATATAAAACCACTGCATAAAACATATTATCTAAATAGAATAATTAGCTGCTCTGTAATAAGTAAAATTACAATGATTAATTTCATATGTTTTAATGGCAGAAGCATTATATTAAGTATTAGTATTATGTAGTAGAAATCATTTTAATTAATACGGTTTTATGTGGATGATAAAATATAATTCTGGCCGCTTTACTATAATAACTAGTTCAGAGTTCAGAGATTGGCTATAACTGGCATGCGCAGACACTACTCCGTTAATTTCACAGCCTAATTTTTAGATTTAATTGGGGTCTAAGTGGTCGGATCCCCAAGCGTTCAATAGGTGATAACTTTTGATGCTGGAAATTAAACTTTTGACGGTGCGCAGACCTGTGCCATACGCACCGTGTTGCATTGTGGTGCGCTTGGCAAACCGTCAAAAGGACGCATGCGCCGGAAAACGCATACCTGCGCACGGCCTGCGTACCCAATGCTAAAGATAGGGTACGCAGGTCGCATGCAGCGTCATGCGCCCATAGGCAGAGCGGCCGGGTGGAGGAGTGGCCAGGGCGGAGCTTAGCGGCGGCAGTGCGCAGACCGACGCAGGTCAGTGAAACGCTAGTGTGAAACTAGCCTTAGCTTAGATGCGTTGGTCAGTGTGCCGCTGGTGATTCCATCCTTTTTCTTGTATTTTATTTATTTTTGATAATAAATTTTTTTTTCTGGATTTTACCACATTTTCCTCGCTGGATTTCGAATCCTTTTCCTATTGAAAACTTTTCAAAAAGCCTCTTACAAATATTACATTACAAAGGGGAGGACAACATTCAGAAAAATAAACAAATGTACAAGGCTATGAAAAGTATTTACAGCTACTGCATACAGTGGATATGAAAAGTATTCATACCCCTTTAAATTTTTCACTCTTTGTTTCATGGCAGCCATTTGGTAAATTCAAAAAAATTATTTTTTTTCTCATTAATGGAAAAAATGAACTGTCTGAATACTTTCCGTACCCACTGTATGTGTAATATGTAAAGGTTCATACCATTAGTGCAACCTTGGTAGCTACACAGGGACCCAAGAGGTAAGGGGGCCACTACCACCTCCAAAGCAGATGGAATTCTGCATTATGATGAGCTTTTGGACTACAAAGGGCCCATACAGTATATTTTTCTTATACATGGGCCCCCGTCAGTCTATGTCCGCTCCTCAATAAACTTGATATTAGGCAAAGCAAACTCCAATAACCCCATAACATAGTTCCTACATTTTATTTATGAGAAAAGTAACTTAATAATGTATGTCGCCCATGTGAAAAATGAAGTTACAATGTAATATGTCAGTAGACATGTGTCCTTTACTAGTTCCCGGAGAAACTGCATCCAAGCTCGTAGAAAAAACTGCACCTCAGCATGTACCATTAAGCACACTGCGAGCCAGCTGAGAGGAAGAGAAAATTGTATAGTAATAGAAAGTGAAATCGTTCACACCACTGAACAAGAAGACAGGAGAGCCAAAATGGTCAACAATAAAACACCGGGGATGTAGCGTTCTACAAAACACACGGCTGCCCACAGGGAGGCCCACACTTTATTTGAAAGCCAGTATACCGGAAGATGACATGATTACCAGTGCAGAATGGAAAAAGGAAAAAAAACCTCCTGTACAAATATAGCCTGTTCTGCCGACAAAGGAAAATAATGGAAGGCTGCATATGTCTACCTATGTAGATAAAGGTTAGTATGTATCATTGTGTGATATTACAGAGTGTATAGTGCACCATATGGCTAGAATTCTATCACATCGGTATCCAGTTGAATTCCATCTATGTGTAAACTAAATCCCGGTGTAGAAAAACATGGCTATGTACCTAGTGTTACATTTTCTTATATAATACAGTGATGCTTGAAAGTTTGTGAAACCATCAAAATTTTCCATATTTTTGACTAAATTTGACCTAAAGCAACATCAGATTATAGAACAGGTTCTAAAAGTAGATAAAGAGAGCCAAATAGAATAAACAAGTCAAAAGAAGTAAACTTTGTCATTATCTAAATGAGGAAAAGAATCCAATATCACAGGTCTGAAACTGGCAAAAGTCAATGAACATTTAGTATTGGCAGATGATTTGAAAGAGAAATTACAGTCAATCAATGGGATGACAATCAGGTGTGAGTGGGTAACCTGTTTTTCTAAAGACCAGAAATTTATTGAAATCTGATCTTCACAACACATGCTTATGGAAGTGTATTCAAATGAACAAAAGAGATTTCTGAGGACTTCAGAAGAAGAGTGGTAGATGCTTATCTGGCTAGAAAAGTATACAATCACATCTCTAATACACCAATCCCCATGAGAAAAATTTAATGGCTACTACTATCCATGCCAGGGGTGGTTGACCAAGAAAGATCACCCTAAGAGCAAGGCATATAATTAATGCTACCCAATGAAACCTTTATAAAAACACTGCATTAAAGCATAAAAGGCTCATACTATCTGTGAAACATGGCATTGGTAGTATCATGGTTTGAGCTTGTTTTACCACATCTGGTCCAGAACAGAAAATGTCAGGATATCTGTCCATGAGCTGAATCTCAAGAGATATGGTTCATAGATACACTGACGACACATTTTGTGATAGATGTAAAATAGTTTTTTTCATCTTTTTAGAAAATTAATTGGGTTTAGGTAGGAAAGTTGGATGGGCACAAAAAATGGTATTACAATATTAAGTGTGAAATGTTTTTGCACTGTATGTTTCTAATTTTTATTTTTGAATAAAAACAAAAAAGATGTCCACTTTTCAAACTTTATTTTCATGCATGAGAGATGGATACTGCAGCAGCATCCCCCTCCTCTAGTTCTGCTCTAACAGAATAATGCTCACACAGGTGGTGAGGAAAAAATACAGTGAGACCGTCCTCCTGCAACTCTCTCTTCTCTCTCTGCATGAGCTTCAAATAGCCACTGAAAAAAAGATACTGCTTTAGGTTCCACCTCTCCTGCCTGGCACATGTTAATTGTTTTCCACAAGGTAAAAAATTGGTAAATAAGGAGGTTTCTGAAAAATTTACAGAAATCTTCAGGCAGGGAAAGATGAACTACAAGCTGCTGATAGTTGAAGAACTTTTTCCTAATAGGATTTAAAGGCAGTCTGTTAGCACAAAAACAGGGATTTTTGTGTACTCACCATAAAATCCTTTTCTCTGAGCCATTAAGAGTGTTAAAATCAAGCAGAGGTGGTCGGTGCACCCTTGGTGAGGTCTAACAGCTCCTTGCACCTTTCACAACTATCTATGTCCATCCTCTTATGGTTCCTATAAAGTGGAGATAGATAAAAACAAGTAGGTGGGAAGGTACGCTGAACTGTTTGGCCGTGGTAAGGGTGCACTGTGCTTGGTTTGTACAGTCATTTTCTGCTCCAGTTTAATGCAAATTTTAATATTTCATCACATGTACATAATTTAAATAACTACAGTTTATTTATAGTTAGGATCATCCCGAAAAGGGTCACCTTGTCACGCTGGCAGGGCTTTTACGTTTTTTTTTATGAAAACTGTGTGAACTAAGTAGCCTATGTTATTTTTAGCCCTATTGCTATTTATTTACTGAAGGCTATTTGCTCATTTTGTTAGGTTTTGTCAGTTTTATTTATAGGAAGACTTTTAACCCGTTCACGACCTGCGCCGTACTAGTACTGCTCTTTGTGCCAGCCGCAGTACTAGTACGGCGCCACGATCACGTGGTCTCACTCCAAGCGCCGCAGCGATCACGTGCGGGTGTATGTGACAACTGACACCCCGCAGCAACGCCCACGATCGGCACCGATCATGGGCATTTAACACCTCTGATGCCGCTGTCAGTACTAACAGCAGCATAGAGAAGCATCACGCAGGGAGGGGGCTCCCTGCGCGTTTCCATCAGTACACAAAAGAAAAAAGGGGTGGAGGGCACCACTGCAAATAATGCTGGGATCACTTATGGCAGGTAATTAGAACTGTTACAGAGAAAGAGACAAAGACAAGCCATATAGAGTGGGATCACCAGAAAATTTGTAAAAAGCAATTTCTTTATTAATGAACAACTACACACAAGAAAAATATTAATAAAAACACTTAAAAAAGTTGATAACAAGACTCAAAAAAAACCTGTGATCAACAAAATAAGTTGATCAACCGTGTCACGCATCACATAGAGAATATAACATCTCAAGTATAGTGAGTATAGCCTAGGTAAGAGAAACACAAGATAATGGTACATCTATTCCTCACCTAAAACACATTAGATAATACCCCCTGCAGCACAGAAGTACGTGAGTAAAGCATAAGTGTCAAATAGGCAGCATTGCTAAAGACAGCTAAAAATACATCCTGATAGAAAATCATAAGGGAGATGTACCAAGCAAAGCAAATAAATGGCAGATGAAAAAGTCAGAATAACAGCCAATTTGAGCCTAATACAATGAAATGTACAGTAGCAGATGTAATATAAAGGCATACATGCTGTACAGATGGAGAAATACTGCAAAGGGAGAAAGGAATTAAGAAGTAAAGAACAAATGCCTGTATAGAACACATTTGTAATACCAATGGTGTGTGCCAAAGGGAGGATAAGGTATCCTGGGTCAGCAAATGGTCAATGCGCCTGACAGGGCAAAGAGTGCCCAACGCATGTCGCCACTGACGTGTGGCTTCCTCAGGGGCCAATGCACAAAGAGTGTGCAGCATATGTCTTAAATACACATATTATTAATTGTAAGTTAGGGTCAACTGTTGGACAAAACTTACCAGGGATGAGTATCAAGAATGAACGCCGACACCTGCGTAGAGCAGTACATGTCGGCAGTGCGCACAGCTGCAAGCCAGCTCGAATCAGCGGTGAACAGGAAGGATCATGACAGTTGCGCAAGCGCAGTGAAAAGATAGAACACGTGCAGATGCGTGCATGTCACCCAGCGAGTGCATTGACGTGCAATGAGGTGAACTATCGCTCAAGCGCATGCTTGTCACCCGGCGCATGCGCAGAAGCGCAAAAAGGTGAGCCAGATATAGACTCATAATAACCAGCCTGCAATAGGAGGATAAACATGCAGTCGCGTGCGTGTCACCTGGTGCATGCGCGCAATCACAGAGAAGTAAACGGTATAGACTTTACTCAATATACAACAGAAATACAGAAATGAGAATTACTGGAGAACAAAAAAGTCAAAAAAAGTATC